>VZSV01000064.1:3503884-3519996 GCA_013398735.1 Nothocercus julius | reverse complement strand
ATGAAAGTAACCTTGGGAATGTCAACAGTCTTTAGCAAAAAAAAAAAAACACCTTTCCAGGGAGGGAAATATTTACAAAAGATTAACAGAATCTGAGATTATACTTTTTACACCTGAAGTTTATACAGCTGCATGTTCTTGCAATTATTTACTTCTTGCTAATCTCTGTGGCAACATTTTGCCCGTTCATTAGTCACAGAGGAAGGACTTGTAGGATACTCAGAAAGGAAAAAAAAAAAAAAAAAATCACCTGAAGGCATTTACTGTGTTGAGCATAAGCACAGGATTTTACTGAGAAAGCTAGACTTGGAGAGCTGAATTCTGTCCTTAGTTTTTCCATACATACTTTGCATACTGTTGATAATTTCATTGTAGACTCCTTATTCTTTACAGTGAATTCAAAATTCTGTCTCCTAAAGAAATTCTGAGTATCAATTAATCTATAAAATAATCACTGGATACATTTAGGGCTTCATGGGGATTATTCACAAGCTGAAAATTAGATAGGTACCTAAATTGCTTGTTGAATTAGAGCTCAGACCTATACAGGTTCTGTACAGAATTTTTTTCATACCAGTGCACTGAAGCAGCAACAGGAATTTTAGTGCTCATAGTGCAGAAATTACCCTTTTGTTCCTGTAAGAACTTGGTCTATTAGTTTATTAATCCAATCGCAAATCTTAGAAAAGCCCACCTAGTTTTTGGGAGGAAAAAAAAAAAAAAAGTGAAACCATTAAATAGTAAAACTATTAGACATCTGCGGCATGAAAGGAATATGATTGAATAACAGGAGGAGGAAAGAAATGAACAAGATTTACATGCACAACTAAGAAAATTGCTGAGAAAATTGCTGAAATTCATTGGAGGGAGGCAGGTAAGGTAGAAGTCGGAGTTTGTCAGTAGAGACCCTCATATTGCAAAGAAAAACAAAATCAAGGAAATAGACTTCCTGCTCCAATGCACACACAGGCAAATTCCTTCCCAGACCTTGACTTAAAATAAAACAGAATTAGAAGCTGTAATTTATTTTCAAATGGAAATGGTGAAGAAAGGAAATGTTCAGGAACAAAGCTTTTTCTTACAGTTACCCAGTCATTACAATTTCTATGTCAAAACACAATATTCAGATTTAAGAAAAGTGAAATAGTTGATATCTTAACAATATATTTATCTATTGCAAGAATCTCCAAGCAATAATGATAGCACATGAAAAAGATGTATATTATTATAACTGGTTGATATGTGGGATTCACATTTGATTTTGAGCCAAGTGAGAATCAATCGCCTGTGATAAAGGCAGTTCTGAGTGGAAAGAGCTATGGGATTAATTTAGTTGTAGGTTCCTGGGATTCTTGTGGACCTCAGAACCTGAAGTCAGAACAGCCTGTTTGAAGTCTTTGGGGTTTTGAGGCTTCCTGCTATGGGTCCGGAAATTGACTCTCAGTTAGAGCGAGCTGATCATTTGCTGTCTCCTTGGCAAGGAATCGAAAACCCTTGCCAGGTTCATGAGAGCCTTTTCAGGTCCTTCTTTGGCTTTTAATAAGGAAGATCTGCTTAATGAGAAAACTGACTGGTTTTAACACTGGTGACAGAAGCAAAGGAGGAGTTCAGAATGATGTATTTTGACTTATTCCCTTAGGAAGTATTGAAGAAAAATAGCATGTGCCTGTAAAATGCTTTGGTTGCAACTGTTCCTTTGAACAGCAAACATCTCTTGAAATTAGTCTCTCAGCAGCACTACTGGTAGACCTATGTCCATAGCTCAGATTTCCGGGACTCAGCCAACTGAGGATGTAATTCCAGCACAAGTTTCACATGTGGTGCTTCCACTGACTTCTGCAGACTTAGGTTTAATTTACATCTGTGTAAGCAAGAGCAGGCTGCTGTTATCAGTAGCTTTGGGAGATGACAGCAAATGAATCTGCTATACAAACCAATACAGGAGAAATATAAACAGTTTATTGCTGCCTCAAGCTGATTAAAGCATCATTCTTTGCTGCAGAGCTTTGTGGAATGGCCCCTTCTGGACGAGCCATATGAACTATGAGCAAGAGTACAGTCTGCTTCATAGAAAAGGTTAAAAAAGTAGTCGGTCTCAATTGATGTCATTGAGACGATGGAATGAGAGCCATTACAGAAAATTACTGTCATGAAAGAATCAATTTATCAATTTATCTCATGTGCGCTGGACCTATTCTTTCTATATAAAGCCCAAACTTGGAGCAAATGAAGAACTAATCAGAGGATTTAGCAAGCCACTGTACAGACCAGCAGTCCACAGTTTCTACCACAGGTTTCAGAGAGCTCTATAGCTCAACCAGACTAAAGGAAGAATTTCATTTCAGACAGTTACAGAACCATCTAAAATTGGGAATCAGTCAAAACTCCGTTGTAAGGTAACACCGAACGGGTAATGCAACTTTCCCCCGGAACTTGCCAATATGGGTCTTCTAAGCCAAGCTGCTAAGGGCCAGACTGGCATGTTTGGAGTAGAACTGCCCAAGCTAATCAGACAGCTCCTTTCTCCCTCTCGCTCCCACTCAGTCTGGGGCGCACACGGCCACCTTCACAGCTAGTCTGCATGTCTTTCCAGTACACCCTGGGTGCATATTCTGTTGATGAGAATCCCAGAATCACAGAATGGTTGAGGTTGGAAGGGACCTCTAGAGCTCATCTAGTCCCACCCCCTGCTCCAGCAGGGACACCCAGAGCACGGGGCACAGGGTGGCAGCCAGGCGGGTCTGGAAGATCCCCAGAGAAGGAGCCTGCACAGCCTCTCTGGGCAGCCTGTGCCAGGGCTCTGGCACCCTCACAGGAAAGAAGCTCTTCCTCACATGGACATGGAACTGCCTGTGTTTCAGCTTGTACCCACTACCCCTTGTCACCACCACCTTGTCACTGGCCACCACCGAGAAGAGTTTGGCCCCATCCTCCCTGCATGCTCTCCTTCTGTATGCTTGCTTTATTCTGTATACAACTTAACTTTTACTGTGCTAAAGTTTTGCATCTCTTATTTATTGCTTTAACCACTCTTTTTTCTCCTTCCCTCCCGTTCTTCTTCCTTTTTTTCCCCTCACAGCACCAAAGGTTCCTGTAATTCGCTGTCTCGAAAGGTTTTTTGTGCTACCCACACACCCTTCCCCAAGACAGAGCTTGTGCTTGTGCTTGATCGCCCAGCTGCCATTTTCCATGTTTTTCCTTCTCCTCTCTGCACTTCATTTTAGCCTCTTCAGCCCTACCCCTTTACTTCCCCATTCTCTCTGGCATTAAAAGTAACTTCTGAAGCTTGTGCCAATCTCTGCACTACGGCTTCTACTCTTTCCTCATTCTTTTTCTATAGATCTTATTATCTTTAAAGATTTTTTTTTTCATTCATTGCTATTTGGATATGAGTCCATTTCATTCCACCTCATTAGGCTTCCAAAAGGTCAATGTAAAATGTTGGGATGGGTGTACATACCTGCTGTGGGTAATTCTAATAAGTCCGTCACCATGGTATTTAGATACAGACGGCTGTACAATATTATGCCAAGGAATGGATATTCTTCTCTTTAAACGGCTCTCAGAGGAGTAACTCAGGCTTTTGCTAAGTGGAGATTAGTCAGTCTCTACTTGGGAAAAGCCTCAGTTACTCTTTTCATTTCATTCACATTAAAGGCAGCTAATCTAGCTTTAAATTTTCTATAAACTGTGTTCTATATTCAAAACAAAGGATACTGTCAAAAAGGTTTAAAAGTGACAGTAGAAGAGTTTGAGAGTTTCACATTAATGGTTCTCTCCTTTTTTAGTGAAAAAAGAATTTTAGATAGGAACCACTATAGCTTTCTATCAGAGAAAAAAAAAAAAAGACAGGGAAATTGCTGCAATTAAAACCTCACGAAGTTTGGTTATTAAACCCACATCTCTGTCTATTCCAATGTGATGGCAAATCCTTAAAACTATGAAGTGTAAGCAGTGTAATATGACTGACATCAGCATAAGCTCGTTAATACATTGAGAAATGACACATTTGTATGAGGAGTTGGAAGACTCAGTGTTTTTGAAGCACAGCTGAAATGAGAAATGGTAAAATGTTTTAAAATCGTTTCATTTTAGTAATACAAAATGCATTAAATATATAAACTGGCAGAATAACCCATCTCAGTTATAGAATAAATAATGGCAGTAAAACTGCTTCTAAAATGTGAAGGTGTCTGGCAGGAGCTAATCCACTCCTAATAACAATTAACAACAATTAATTAAAAGTATACATGACTGGATTTAGGAGTTCAATTATCCAGTTACCTGATTTGATGAAACATTTAGATAATTGGGTAGGTAACTGTCCCATTTTCAATAATGATTAATTATGGGTGTAAAAATGTTATTAAATGCTAACTTAGTTTATGTCATCAGAAGGTAGGTTATATCCCTCATACAGCTGTACTTAACGTTGTTATAATTTATTGACTTAGCTTAAAATATGTATGACTTTTCTAAAACCATTTTTAAAAAAAGTAATGAAATGTTAATTAAAAGCATTAAAATGCTAATTAAAGTGGTGAGTCTGCCCTCTGTCTTCCAGATCCTTACACACAATTTAACGATGCCTGCAGTTCCTCTGATTGCAGTAGGGTCATTCGTGGTAGAAAAGTTAGTGCTGTCAATATTCACAAAACAGGGACCTAGAGAGGGAAGCCAAGTAAAATTTTTATGTTGTCAGGAGAAAGATAAATGCAGACAGAAAATGAGCTAGAAGAAATGATAAGACTAAAAAGTTAGATCTTTATTCTCTGTTTCATAATCTGTTGAGATTTAGCTTCCAAAACAAGATAATTTTCTATATTGAGGGCTAGGTGTCAAAATTAATGCTGATTTTCTGAAAATCTTTGGAAAAAAAATAAAAATAAAGCTCACAGAAAATAGAAAAGCATATTTAATGTTTCTATTTACCCTTCTTATTGTAAATAAGGATAAAATAACATTTCCTAGAAAATAAAAGATCTTAGATTACAGAAATTAAAACATTATTAGGAAATTTAAAAGGTCTTCACCAAAAATACTTACTTGCTGAAATAGCACCTTCTTCTTCTTCTTCTATAGGAGGTATATCTTTAAACAAGTCATGAGAGCCTTAAGTTCTTTTAATAAACAAAACATTTTATACTGCAGTACTGATGCTGAGAGACATTTAAATACCTTTGTATCCTAAAGATCGTATGCTTAAGGAATTTCATTTACATATATGTGTGTTGTGGGAGTTGACTTTCAGAGTATGAAACCCACTGATCTTTCAAAGGTGTTTGTGTCCCACAATTGTTTTTTAGATTTTTAGAGCATTTATCGTCATACTTGCCATTCACTTTTTATCTGTTCCGAGTAGACGGAATTAAAGTTCCTGTTTGCTGACTTGATAATTATATCTGGGCAAAGTTTCCGAATCCACTTTATATGAATATTCAGTAAGAGTTGCTTAGAAGTCACTTCTTCAGTAAACATTCCCAACGGTAAATGTGTAATTGCTAGAGTGTAAAGTGAAAGGAAACAACAGAGGAATGCAAGCACACTTTGATTAAACATTTGAACAAATATTTGCAAATTATTTTTGGCTGCCTTCATCACCTGGTTATGACGCTAGCATTCTCCTCTGGCTCCACCACTTCCTTGTCACAGTTCCTAGGTTGTCTTATGCAGGCTGGTTTTGTAAAATAGCTTAAAGCTTAAAAAATAAAAGAAATCTAGAGCCCAGGAACACCCAACTTCAGCTATTATTTGTGATAACAATGAAAGAGCTGGATAATTATTCCTTCCTGATAGACAGTTGTGAAAATGTCGGTGGGAGGAACACACAAACGTTTATTTCTGTGAAAAGTTAACTCTTGAATAGTATTGATAATTGTAAAAGCAGCCAGAGCAGTTCCCAGCAATAGTCCCAGCAGTTCCTGAAAGCACAAAACTGATGTTGTAATGGCTGATCACAATCTAATAATATTAGAGGGTTTTTTTAACAATCAGTAGCCCCAGTTGATCAAGCTTGTACGTAGAGCATTGAGCAATAGAAACTCTTCACTCTAATCAGGTTTTATTTACTGTATTTTATTCATGTTTTCTCCTTGTTTCTTACAGCTAACAAAATGGAGTTGTTTATTAGTTATGTTTAAAACCCTAGAATATATATATATATATGTGCAGATATTAATGTTTTGTTAAACTTGTCTCTTAAAACATTCATTAGTCCTTCATTAAATAAACCCTGTGTATTTTCTGAGATACCTAAGTAAGGATGATATACACAGAGTTAATTTTGTCCTACTGAATTTAGTCTCACTGAGTTCTCTTATCCCTGGAGAAAGGCTTCTTCAGGATGCAGCTGTAAATGTAAGGTGAGTTCCTGCTACGAATCCCTCCGTATCTCTTCACCTTAGCAAGAACTGGAAGAGGTTGGAGTGGCACGCAGCAAGATCGCATGTGTGAGTCTCTCTTCACTTTCAGAAACTCGCAAGTGCTGCTAGGCTTTACTTTAGACATCAAAAATAATTGCAAGATGACTTAGTCATCTGGGATATTATTATACGTTTGTCAAAATAATCCAGCACTATAAATATTATTTCATCAACTTGTACCTTCAGCTTTCAAAAGAAAACAATATCTGACGAGGACTTTATTTTTCCAGAAGAGTGAATTTTTAAAGCAGTGGTGCGCTAAAATATTTGGATAAATTTATGGGCCCATAGAAAATAATGCAGGCTTTGAGACTGAGTTCCCAATGGGCAAAGAATCTGTTTTATAAGACTCATACTAAGACGTACTCACTGTGTGTACAACTTAGGTGCTGTAGTTGTATGTTGTATATTTTTTCCATTGTAAGCATGTAAGCATTTACTTCAGTATGATCATGGGTCACCAAAGGGAAGAAGTAAAGATCTATAGGCTAGGGAGATTAACTACAACATCCCAGCAGACATTCTAAACTATATTTTTAAACAACTAATGTATAAACACCTAGAAAATAAAAAGGAGACTAAAAAAAGAATAAGGTTGCTTTTTAAAAGGTATCTTTGCAAATAATGATGTAAAATGTTGAATTAAGAAAAATAAGCCATGTAGGGAGTACAACAGAAGAAGTTTTCGGGGTTAAAAAGTATTACAAAGTGAATATAAGACATATAAGACTACAGTAATGTTGTTCAAAAGAAAACAAATTCAAATCAGTAGAGGCGTTTTATGTGAGGAACCAGGATACGTATTCTTCTCTATTCATCAAAGAGTTAAAAGATTTCATTTCAGGCTTGTTCATTTTAAGAACCAGGGTTTCATAAAGTTAAAACAAATAAGAACTATAGGCATCTTAGAAAACATAATATGTTAAGAAAACTTACCCCTGAATTCAGTTTAAGAGCTCATTTTAGTCTTGGCAGAGAGAAGCTAAAGGGCAGAAATGATAAAGCCTAAGACTGTTTTCCTTTCAGATGGGATTACAGTAAGGAGAAAACAATTTATTTTCTAGAAAAATCTGGATTTGATTTTCTGGGGGAAAAAAGGACGTTTAGGCTAACGGTTAAATTCAACACACACACACACACACACACACACACATATATATATATATATATATACACACATATATAAACAAATCCCCAAGTGCTCGCTAAAACTTTTCACTATTGTTTCAGAAGTTACGGAAATGCTCCAGAGTTCACCCAGCATTTAATAAGTCAGTATTGCAACTTTGGAGTAGGTAAATTAAAATAATTGGCTTTTAGCATTGTAAATTTAATTTGAAAGACATTCCAGACATCCTGAAGGTAGAAAGACCTTCTGCTTGATGGCTCTTCAGGCTAATCACTGTCCATGAGGCCACTTGTGTTGAATAGTCTTACTACATTTTTTTTTTCTTACTGTTATTGTTGTATCTTGTTACCTCTAAAGACTTCATGAGGCTTAGGCTACTGCTGAACAAACACTTAAATCCTACTATGGCTTGGGCCAATTAAATATGATTAAATTAAGAGCTCCTTTTTGTTGTTATAGCAATGGGAATTCATTAGTGCAGTAAGTACTCTCTTTGCACAATTTGAACTGAGTTGCAGTCCAAAGGACAAACAGTTCTAGGAAGGAAAGTTCTGCACTGATCCTACAACACTGTCTAAACCAGTATTTTATCTCTCTCTCTCTCTCTCTCTCTTTTTTTTTTTTTTTTTTTCCCTTCTCTTTTCATGTGAGGCAAATATTTTGTTCTTATTAGCAGAAGTATTCCTATGTGCCTATGTTGCATCAGTGCTTAGCTATGGCACTGGATGATAGCAGCTGAATTTTAAGATTACATAGCCCAGGTATAATGACGGACTTCAGTGGTAGGGCTCTAAAGGCATGGAGCAAGGAATATGCAAAATACAGAGCTGAAGCTAATGGAAATAACCTCTCCATAAGCAAAAAAGAGAAACTTAGAACAGGGAGAAAGTCATTCCACTGTTTTTAGTTTAGATTATGTCACTGTCAAGACACAGAAAAGGTTCAGAAATACAAAGATTCATTTTACTTAAGTTTATATCTTTGTTTTTAATAATAGCAGTTTCATATAAAATGCAGGGCATTGCTGTATGAACAGAAGCTTCCATACTTCAGTCTTTATCCTTTGATTAGCACTCGCTTAGGCTGGAAATAATGATTTACCAGAAAATACTAAGATCATTTTCTATTTCAGTGAAATGTATCTCTGTAAAACTTACAGACTCCTTTGGAGTTCTGTGTGCTGAGGTTCCTTTTGCTCTCTACACTTCTTTGTACCTCTTCTGCTAAGGACAAAACTTTTGTTCAAAGTTTACAGGTTACAAGTACTAGGATCTTAAAACTTGCACCTAAGTTTATTTAAATTTCAAAACTATACAGTAAATTTACCCCAGGAGGCAAAAGGCTAATTCTGTGAAGTCTTTGCTCTAGTCCTTTTAGAAGGTGAGCTCAGTTTGAGTCTTGGGATCAGTCCGGGCATAGCAGTCTCCACCTTGTTTGGCTCCCCTTGACGGGTGCGTTTGTCTGCCGCAGCTGAACTGTTGCTGCCAGAGGATTTGTGACAAATACGCTGGTGTTCTTCCCAGACAACTGTTCACTGTCCTTTCAAAGATTTTTGATCACTCCACACCAGCGGATGTTGCACCACCTGTGGTCGAAAGCTCCCTAGAACTCACCCGCGGCTCACCTGGGGAGCGGTTGTGTTGAAGCAGTCGTGATGCGGAGCCTAGGGGCCAGGTAGTGTTCAGGCATCGCCAGCTCTCACTCTGGTCACTGCAAGACTGCAGGTTGCTGCAGCTTAGCAATTGCTTTAGCAATTAGTTTAGCAATTAGCAATTGCTTGATATATCAAATAGCTAAATTAAGTGTCGATTGCTGTTATCTGTATCCATATATCTCTACCCTGATTCCATATTCTGTCCAGTCTCAATACTGATCCATAATAGCAATATACATTAAACATTTTCACTTGATGAGAATTTGGACTTTTAGAAAAATAGTTTTATCTAGGCAGCTGTGGCTCCATATTGGCGGCATTCAAGGGATGCTACAGTCTTTAACATGTCTCATGGGGGTATAATGAGAGACATACTTTTAAGGATTAAAGGTATGTAAAGGAGTAAAATGTTACAGATGAAGAGCTAGGGTAAAGAAGCGTAACTGGTCTACCCATGGTCAGCTGCCAAGGTCTTTTTTCCCTTTCAGTAAATCATATCTTATACCTATGAGAGCAAAACACGGTAGTTCTGACTCTTTTCTTCTCCCCTGTTCTGTGTTCACTTGTGACATGTCATCCACCAATTCCAGTTTGGATGAGTAAAGAATGTTTGCAAGAAGGAGCTTTGGGAATCATTCTCATATCTTCAGAGCTGAGCAGCAAAGATTTAGTAAAGACTTGCCAGATAAACTTCATTGCTGCTTTGATAGAACTGTAGAATTAATGGATGAAAGAAAAACATAATATGATATGCACATGCAATTAATTATGGAAAACATTTTATACGCCCTTCTATAAAAACCTCTTTTAAATTAATTTAAATTAGCTTGAATTTAAATGTTATCATGTGGAATAACCATTAGTGGAAGACAATAAACAAGAGGAAATGATGAGCTGCAAAATAGTGACTTACGAGGAAATGACTACTGAGTTATTGCTAGAGAAGGAGGTCAGGTTATATTCGGTTCTTTCACTAATGACTTAGAGAATAAACAGCACATTAATTAACTTTCAGGGGATACTAATCTAAAGTGCTCTGAGGTGCACTTCTGCACTGTGATGTACAAGGTGAACTTGAATCCTAAACAAAAACTGAAAACTACCAACAACAAAACTACCAACAAAACTACCAACAACAAAACTACCAACAAAACTACCAACATTTTTTAGGTAAAATGTCCCAAATCTACTTGGTGAGGACAAAGCTGTGGTTCAGCAAAATTCTCATACAGATTCTTAACTGTCTCTTATTTCAGCAAGTGTTAATCATAAGCTCATGTACTGTGTTGAATAATGACACAGTTAAGCATAAGCTTAATTGTAAACTCAGGCTTAAGTTTCTTTGCTGTCCTAGAAATGTAAATTCTGTACAGAACAGATGAAATGTAAAAATACAAACATGTCTACATGTCTGAAGATGTAAATGTGACCTTGCGTCAGTAAACTTTCTGCTGCATGTCCTAAGCTAGTGCTGCCTCGAAATGGGACTAAAGAGAATGAGGAAAGAAAAAAATCATTTAATTTGCCATGACATGGGTCCGTATTCATCTCTGTCTTTTTAAACATAAAACTACTACGAGAAAGTAAGTAAGTAAGTGCTTGAGAAAGTAAAGTTGTTCAGTGCAAGGGAGATTTAAGAATAAATCCTACCCTATCAAAATTGGTGGTAAAACTTCCACAAATTCAAAGAGAGCTTCAGTTTTACCAGCCAAGAGGCTGGTAAACGTGTTCCATTGAAACCTTCAACTCACACTGCAATCTCTGCAACCTCAGAAGCAAGACAGGATGGCAGTTTTGTTTTGGGCTGGCATGAAAGGTGAGTTATGTGACCAAAAATAACTTACTCTTGTGAGCTGGAATAGGGTGGGGAGTCAAGAAATGCTAAAAAGCATTAGTGAGAATGTGGGGACAGCTAAGGCCAGCCTGCCCGTGCTACTTACCTGCTTGAAGTGACAAACTAATCAGCAGAAGGGTGGAGGAGCCTGCCCAGACTGGCTGCGTGTCCATGGAGCCGCCTTCTCCAGCGTCCTCAGGGAGGCCTCCAGTAGGGACTGGAGCCGGGCCGAGGCAGCCAGGCAGGAGGGCTGCAGCGCCGAGCGGGCGCTCCGGCCGTGCTCCTCCCCGTGGCGCGGGAGCGACGCTGTGAGTCCCTTCCCACCTGGCAGCGCTTGCAGCAAACCACAAATCACTTCTCGAATAAAGTCAGTTTTGCAGGAGGGATGCCTCTGGATTAATTTTTTATCTGCAGCAAGGCTGGGTACGTGGGAGAATACAAACCTGTAAATTAATTATATCGTGGCTGGGAAGGCAGAAGCCTTCCAACAAATTAAATTTTCAAAATGCTTCTACCTTGTCGCCCAAGTAGGCTTGTTCACTTGGAGCCCAAGTGAAAAATGGGGGATGATATCACAAACAAGTGCGTGTACCAGCAGGACTGGGAATGCTAGCCAAACAAGCTGAGCAACTACAGAATGAGATTTTATGTGAGCAACACACTCGGCCAGCTTCAATTTCACACATCTGATGTCCTTGGGAGAGGTATTTTGCATCTGATAACTGGCTGTCTCCTCAACCATAGCCAGACCCAATTTGTCATTAAAAGCAAATGAAAAGGCAGGGATTTTATTGAGTGCAGAACAATTCTTTAACCAGCATTTTACCGTCCTTGCACAGATAAGACTGCAGGGTCAGAATCAGGCCTGAAAAATGGTGTGAAAGCTGTATTGGGACATTTGACTTCCATTCCCAGCAGAAGAAAATGCTGCTAATTGAATCTGAGGGCAGTAATGATATAATCAATCAGGGGCTCAGGGTAGAAAGAGGAAAGTCATGTATGCCTTGGAAATTTCTTTCTGGTTTTAGAGGCTCTAAGGAAAGGTTGAGGCACTTCACAGGAGACGGAGCTAAGCAATTTCCAGCAGCAGAGTGAGTTGGAGAGGGAGGTGCAGAAAGCAGAGGCTGGTGGAAGTGGGGAGGATCAAGTAAAGATTTAGCATCTTCATTCATGTTCTTCCCTGACAAATGCATGGATCCATAGTGAGATTTACTCATTTTATATATTTTAGTAGTCATATTATAGCCCCATTCAGTGAAGCTCTGTGAGGAATGATAGCACTTGCTCATTCACAAGGTTGCTCAGATTGTAAAGTAGACTATGACAGTGCTTCTGGAAAACAGCAAGGAGCTCACTTGGAGACAGCTAAGCCTCTGAAAATTTATGTCTTGCCTAGTTTTGTCTCACGGCAAGGCACTAATACTTCGTATATTCAACTGACTCATTAAAATGTGGAAGAATTTACTTATTTATTGAAACTGAGGGCAGAGGAAATTATCTCGAGAAACTGATTCTGATGCTACAAGAGTGACATCTTCCAGGACTAGTAAGGCATCCAACAAGTAGATGCTAGGTAGGACTTGGGTATTTAAACAAATAAGTTTTTTTTTTGGATTCTGATTGTCAATTTAAGAATAATTAAAGGAAGACGGTATAAATTTGTAGGAGGTCTTGGCTAACTTTTCCTTCACTTTGGAAAGCTACTTTAAAAAATACCAGTTTGTTACTCTCTAAGAATATTTATTGTTCCATTTGAGTAGTGAGATTTTAGAGAGCCCCATAACTGAGGTGTAGAAAACATGAATCTGTGAACAAAATGCCAGGCTTTTGGTTCAGAGTTGCATATCCAACTTTCTCCGAGCATTCACTGCAGAATCTCAATGGTGTGTCCGTAGGATCAGACAGAGAGACAAGCTATGAAGAACAAGGGAGGGAGCCACGAGGACTGATGCTTGGATCCGTGCGGTTTCAGAAGCAGACAAAGCTACCCTGGGCTGTAAAAGGTGCAAGTAGGACCAAAGGTGCATTAGGGGGATAAACTCATTACAGTACATGAGTTCAAAACAAAACCCACCTTATTCATTCTTTGATGCAGTTTAGTTAATGATCAACAAACAGATTCAGGGCAGATTCAGGACGTCTTCCCTGCAGGAGAGGAGTGGAAGATGATCATAGAATCATAGAATCATAGAATCATAGAATCATAGATGATTAGTACATGATAGTACAGAATAGTGCGGCAGAGGATATGGAAGGCATTTACCAGGTCACCAACTTTTTATTGCTTATGGAAAGCAAAAGGTTATGAGTTCTCAGCAGCCAGGCGGGTTGATAGCTACCCCAAAAACATTGGACCTAATTTGTGAGCATGCCTCTTGGAGTAAAATTCTTCACAAAAGGAACAGTTTCATATTTTATCTGATGTTCTGGAGTAAACTCTTTTGGAACTGTTACCTGTAGGGAACCATGGTAGCAGAAAAGCAAATGAATATTTTGCCAGTGCTTTCTGGTAAGAAGTATCTAGGACAAGTAGCTTCTTTGGCAGGAGGTCCAGTTCCCTGGTAGACTAGAGTAGCTTTGGGAATAGCGAGTGCAAGAGAAGTGATGGCCACGGCGGGCAGAGTGTAGCAGGAGGCCGAGCAGCTCTGGGGCTCTGAGGGTGGCCAGGTAGCAGCTGCAGAGGAGAGTGCACAGCAGCCCTGCAGCAGCTCGAAATATCTATGAACAGGAGCCCAACTTGCTCCATTATTACAAGATAGTTCCCAAATGAGACAAGGTAGTAAAGCTCCAACCTTGTTAAACCGTCTTCTTTTGCTTCTTGCCTTCCTTATTGCATCTCTCTGACTGCAGTAGAAGGGTGCAGCAATTCCATGTTTCCTGCTGAGCACTGTGCAGACCTTTGCAGGATTAATATCTTGGGAGTCTAGGAAGCAATAACAAATAAAGAAATGTCATGGTCACAGTTGCAGCAGGATAATGTTGAGTATGCAATGTGATATTGGAGCAAAAAGATCTAATACAATTTGGGGCTAAATTCTCACAGGTGTCTTACCGCAGAGAATATTATTTTCTGTACAGCTCCAGTGTGGCTATATTTGGAATGATGCATTAAATATAAGGCGTCTCACTGCCAGAAAAATATTGACGAGATTTCAGAGAAGAGGATTAAAAACAATTAGGGAGGTTGAGGGATCATTTAGGAAGAAAGATTAGAAGTGTTAAATATGCATAGCCTGGATGCTTGACAAAAGTCTACTAATATATGAAGGGTAAGAAAACACCCGGAAGATGGAATTTTTTTAGGATGGTAAATGGAATAATAAGATACAATATGCCCCAATCAAAGTTCAATTATTCTCAGCTATACCATATTTTACTAGACTAAGTAATTTCCCTGACAGTGATGTCAATTAGGCTGTCATAGGACTGGTGTGTGCAGCAAGGTTAGCTTATTATGTATTATTTGCTCCTTTTTTTTTTTTTTTTGAGAGATGTGACAATACATTTTCCTACAGTGCAGAACTTTAACAACAAACACAAACCACAAGCTTTGTCAGGCTCTGCAGCAGCAGCAGCAGTTTTTACCCTCCTATTTCCTGCTCTTTCATCTTCTTTTGGACATTTTTTTGTTGGTTTGTTTGTTTTGTTTTGCTGCCTGCTCTTGATAAGCTGCTGGTTCTCCTGCTTCTCTGCTTCTCCAACTGGCAAACCTGGAGCAAATATGCTCTGTCTTCCCGGACTAATCGATATCCCCACCAACCGGTGGCTACTTCTCACAGGCATAAATGAGAATTTGGGTAACAAACAGAAATCCCAGAAAGTGCTGTTAAAAACAACAAAATGCAGAAGAGACACCAGGAGACACAAAAGCATCAGCATCTTGTTTTCTAATCTGTTTGTGCAACAGATAACGCCTTTGTCATTCAGTAGTAAGGGCTTTCATTTTTTTCTGCAAATTTACCAATTACAAATGGGATAAATGCCCCATTTATAAAAATTAAATGAAATAAAATATTTGTGAATGAGAATGTTCTAGTGGTAATTTTGTTTTAATCATTAAATGTCTCTGGATCTTCCTTCCACCCTCCATCCCTTCTTCCAGCTCCTCCTACACAAGACTACTCCCTCAGGGGCTAGAAAGTACTTGAGTTTCATATGTTACTTTATCATGGTGACTCATACCTGCAGTCCTGTCTAATAATGCTTTAAAATCATGAAGTTCCTGACGAAATATATTATGCTTTAGCTAAGCTTTCTATAGTTAATTTTTCATTGCTTTGTGTCTGTGTGTGTGTGCATGTATGCACGCGTAGGGACTCGCACAAATCCATGTACATGATCTGCCCTATTAAATGACATTTGACTTCTTTGCAGTGCATACTTCAAGAACTGCAGAGCAGAGAGCAAACAGATCAATACAAGGCTCTCTAACTCTTCTATAAATATGGTATAGAATGTGCGCTTGAATGCCTTATATCTTAATCAAGTTTTCTTCCAGGGTCAGCAGACAGAATATTAAATGTCTTGACATAGCTTTATGGACACACTGCCCATAAGCAATGAGGTTATACTTTCAATTCTTGTGTTATTTGTAAGTTAGGGAAAATACATAACAGGAATAAAATCAGACCTTTCAAAGACAAAGCTATTAAAATTAATGGACCTGTGCAATCCATTCAAAAAAGCAAGACAATATGGCCCAGCCTTTTATACCTGTCTTGTGGGAAAATTACAGCTGACCCTAGCTAACTTCCTGAAGGATATGCAAAACTTTTGAGATAAATTTTTGGATACTGTATGCAGTTCTGGTCTCCCAAGTACAAGAGGGACATGAAACATCTACAAAGGGTCCAGCACAGAGTGACAAAGATGATTAAGGGACTCAAACTTCTGCCTTACGAGGAAAGACTAAGCAAGCTGCGCCTGTTTAACCTGAAGACGAGAAGATTGAGAGGGGATCTGATGAATATGTACAAGTACCTGAGGAGAGAATGTAGGGAGGATGGGGCCAAACTCTTCTCGGTGGTGGCCAGTGACAGGACAAGGGGTAGTGGGTACAAGCTGAAACACAGG
>VZSV01000064.1:3487318-3503679 GCA_013398735.1 Nothocercus julius | reverse complement strand
AAAAAAAAAAAAAAAAAAAACACACCTCTGGCTGCTCCCAAAACGTAGGCTTCCTGCATCTGGTGATGTGGAACTTTTCCTTTAGCAGAAAGTTTAGTCTGTGCTCTAGAAGCAATGCAGAGGAGAACTTAAAGCTGATTCATGCTAGAATTACATAGATGAAAGAAGAAAAATCTGTCTCCCTAATTTCTTGTTTGATGGGATCAGGAAGATCATTGGGCTGTTTCTTGTGGCAGCAGTTTCAGACTGTCCTTGCCTGAATTATTTGTTGAGCTTTGATGCTACTCAAAGTCACACTGACATATGAATTAATAGGGTCTTGGCCCATGTTATTCATTTCAGCATCTGACATTTGTGATGGAGTTTGCTCATGTCGGCAGATTGTGTTTGATGAACTGAGTAGTTCATATCCATCCCTTTTCTCAAATATGTTTAATGTCCTTTTTTGTTTATTCTCTATCTAGAGCTGATAATAAGCTCTGCACTTTACTATCAGCAAAACATTTGTGCAGATGCTTCTTCGTGTTACGAATGGGGGGCAATTGCAGATGCTGTCAGGCCTGCAATGGTCACCAACACTTTGATACCAGGCTGCTTGATCCATCCATCCATGTGCTCCCTTGCTGGCCAGAGAAAGCACCTGCTTGGCCCTCTGGTACCCCTAGAAGAGGATTAGTCACATGAGTTGAATACCTTATTATCCTTTTTCTTGTGTTTTCTGCTTTTCACCACCCTGGTACCTAATCTTCTCCAGTCCAGTACCTTTTATTCCCATCTCAAATAAGCAACCTGTTTCTAATTACTTTTTTTCCCTACTGTTTCTTACTTTGCTACAACTGTACCCAAATTATTTATTTCTGATACTGTTACTTTGCCACATAAGGCTTTACATGGTATCCCTGCTGTGGTTTCCTAGGTGCTGTTGGCCTTGCAGGACCCTGCTCCCTGAGAGGTCCCCCATGCTCCCGTCCGACTGTGCGTGTGGTTGTGCCATTTCGCATGTAGGTCCCCCTTGACCACCAGTGACACCCAGTCATGCCTCATAGCCATTTTCTTAGGTTTTATTTTATGTTTCCAGCTTCTTGCATTGCTTTCTGCCATGGCCAGCAGTTACCAGTTAGCTGGACCTCTAGACATAGTCACCAATAAGTGACCTAGTAATTTGTCTGCAGCCCTAACACTTTATGTATTAAATTTATGTACTTAAACTTGCATGGACTCAGTCAGCTGCATTTATATCACATGAACAGACTGTGTACTGGCTGTCTTGATCATAGCAACATCTAGGTTTGCCCAGTAAGCAGACTGTATTTCAAAAGCACTGTTACTTATCAGGTAAAGAACATATTTCCATGGCTAGGTTGGGCATAGGTTGACACCCTTACTAAATTTCTTTCCAGAAGCAAATGTTCAAGGAAATGCCATAGGACTTTATGACGTAATTGGTACCTCATTTTTTTCTAATAGAAGGCAGTGGGGAGCATAACAAGATGAACATGCTGCTGAGTGTCACAGGTTCAGGAATATGCAAGCATACGTGGCAGCAAGGCACCTGCACGCTGCAGGAGATGGCTGGCAGTGTGTCTGGCTGGTGAAAAGCAGCTTGTATTGACAAGAGCCGGCCAGAGCCGGCTGAGAACCAACAGAAAACTGGAAAGAGGGCCTGAAATTTAAGGGTGTCTCTGAGCATGTGATACACACTTTTCTTGAAGCCTGTTAAGGGATTGCTACAATCAGATTTATGTGTAACCTTTGATTCTTACCATCCTTTGGAAAACAGAATGGTGGGTTACTACCATCACTTATATTTTGGCAAAAGAGATTCCCTGTTACGAAAACAGCATCACTACTTAAGTAGAGGAGAAGAAACTGTAATACAGCATCTGCTGAAGTTGTTCCATTTTGTGGGAAACAACTGCTGCACTCAGCATTGGAGGCATCCCTGTAAATTATGTTGCCTAAAAGAGTGTAATTCTGATGGTTTCTTCTCCTTGTGTTGTTCAGGGTGTCAAGATGTTGAGGTGAACAAGACTGGATGTGTCATCACTCACAAATGTATGAAGACAACATAATTCCAAGTTTCTGTTTAAGAATAAAATGGATCTAGAGCTGTCTGTTCAAAGAATTCTCTGAAGAAAAATGCAGTTTGATGTTACAGTTTTTGCCCTGCAGCCATTCTTTCCAGTACACATCCTACCTTTCTCTGGACTGAGTTGCATAGAACCCCATGGAAATAATATGGCTCTTGATGTGTTTTGGGAAATGACTTTTGTTCATAGATCCTGACTTTTAAAAGAAAACCAGGACTGGAGAGTCCTAGGTCAAAGATTCATAGCAAGAAAATAGATCTAAACTCTGAAATGGAGTCTGAAATGACTCAGAAAGAAAAGGAAAAAAAAAAAAATGGTTTACTTTCATATCTTCTTGCAAGAGCTGAAGAACTGTATTTTAATTCCATAGTGTTTCAGTCTTATAATTTGAAGAACTACACAGCTAAGTTTCCCGTGTATTTATTGCCCTATCATTCCACCTTAGTGAAAGTCTAGAATCCCCAAGTTTCCATTGACTTCTTCCTAATGAAAAAGTAAACATCCCTAAGCATATTGGAGTTTAGGCTTTCAAGGAGATTGGGGAGTACATAGCACAGGAGCAAGACTACATCTATCAGTCAGATAAGATAAGAATTAATGAAATTATGACTAGATGTTAAGATATCTGAAATTTTAAAGTAAGTAGCCTCTGCCGGGCCATCTGGACATAGAATATCACTACGCACCTTGTACTTTTTTTAGAAAAGTGACAGGGAGTAGCTAAATACCTGCAAGACAGTTGCCTTTATTGGGTCAAAAAAATGGGAATAGCTAGATACCTGTACGACAGTTGCTCTTGTTAGGTCAAAATCTTTTATAGATGTGGTATTATTTGGAAGAAGTGCACAGCTGTGATATGACCATGTTATTACACAGAATAAATAATGAAGGGATGGTTAAAAATAAGGCTAAAAACACTGTTACCTTAAGCCCTTCAATCAAAAGTCTACCAACCAAAACAAAAAAGGTAACAATTGATTTCCTTGTGTATTAAAGGTTTCTGCTAACATGGGATTTGAAATGGACTGATGTTCCCCAAAGTGGGGAGAGAACATTAGGCAGGACTTTCGTAGCAATCTGAGAAAAGGGAAAGAACCACTCTGAGGTCACAACTCCCTGTAGAGAGTGGATTTACCTCAGGTTGCTTAACGTCATTTCTCCCAGAGTCATATAGCATCTGAAGAACATGTGAATTTACTGAAGTAAAATTTGCAAGACCAAAGACAAAGTTGGTATTATCATCTGATTATATGATCAGTTATAGGTAGAATTAGTATATAGGTATATATTTATAATGGGTAGAATTAAATTTTGAACTCATATTATGTTTAGATCATATTAGGGGGTGGGTCCAAATAGAGGCTTTGGCAGAAGAATAATTAAGGTATTGACTTAGCAAAATATTTAACCAGATGAAGTAGACTACTCTTGTTAAGCAAGGAAACAATCCCAGTAAGGAGCATACCTCAAACAGACCAGACGCCAAGTAACCAATTTAGTTCGTTATAAGCAAACATTTTAGAGTGGTCAAGCTCAGCTGGCAAATGTAGCTCAATGGCCTGTGTAAAAATACTAAGGCAGTCTTTGGAGGTTTTCACTGGATTCCCGAACGGGAAGCGGCCGTATCCCTACATATATATTCTCTCATCAAATGGTAGTGGAGAAATCTCAGATTTCAATCAAGAAATGTAACAGAGTAAAATATCTGTTTGTGATGATCATATCTTTATTAATCCAAAGGCACTTTTAAAACTGCTGTCATGCAAGAATGTGGTAAAGGTAAGTAATACATGTTTCCCATTGCTTTTAGAAAATGCATGGGCAGGTTTGTTGTTGTTTTTGTTTGCTTTGTTTTGTTTAACATCAGACGTAAACCTGATGTTTCACTAATGTTAAACCTGAAAATGTTAAACCTGCAATATGTATTGCATTATTTTGTTTATTCTGCTGTCTTGTGTGGTTAAAACTGAAGTATTCTCCTCCTTTTGTTTCACTTAAAACCATTTTTTTTTAACTTTTTTCACTTAAAACCATTTTTTAAAACCAAAACTTATTAAGCAAATGAAAAGTGTGAGTAACACATGAAATAGAATCATAGAGTCATTAAGGCTGGAAGGGACCTCTCGAGATCATCTAGTCCAACCCCCCTGCACACGCAGGGTCACCTAGAGCAGGTGGCTCAGGACTGCGTCCAAGCGGGTTTGGAAGATCTCCAGAGAAGGAGCCTGCACAGCCTCCCTGGGCAGCCTGTGCCAGGGCTCTGGCACCCTCACTGTCAAGAAATTTTTCCTTAAGTTCCTGTGGAATTTTTAGTGCTTCAGCTTGTGGCCATTTCCTCTAGTCCTGTCAGTGGCCACCACTGAAAAGAGGCCCCATCCTCCTCACTGCCTCCCCTGAGGTACTGATAGACACTGATTAGATCCCCTCTCAGCCTCCTGATCCCCTTTCAGCCTTCTAAGACGGAAATACTGCCCAGTGTCTTTATGTGCCGTTCATGGTTCCTGGCTTTGTGTGACTGGAAGAAGCTGTGTTTGGGTTGTGTGGGGGGAAACAACCGCAACAGCAACAGCAACAAAAAGTGTTGGGAAAGGTTGTAAAATTTGACATTTTTGGCCTGCAGGGAACTTTTAGCTTTGGGGTATTTATAGGAAAATGCTCTTTCAGAGAAATTTCAGCAAATTTTATCTCGTTGGTATTTTAACAAACAAACAAACAGGGGAAAAAAAAAAAAAAAAAAAAAAAAAAAAAACAGCTAGGCCTGCAAGCCACACTAAGAATCACTTTGCTAATTCTCTAATGATATAATTTGAATTGAGAATAGGGGCGCTGCTGTGTTTTAATGCATAAGAATCGGAGATTTCCCGCTCAGCGTGTGGCTTCGGCAGCTGGATGCAGCCACCTGACGTCCTCAGGCACTAGGACGGCTCATGGCGGCTCCCCAAGGGCCCCAGCCCGGCCCGTCCGTGTCCCCAGGGCCTCCCCCACCAGCCCAGGGCCGCCGGTCTCAGCCTCACGATGGCTCCATCGCTGCCATCACCCTGTCCTGGCCCCGCCATGGTACCCCCGAGGGTCCCCCTGCCCGGCGCTGCGGCCTCCTTGCGGCTCCTGGTCCACATTGTTACGGCCGCACGGCCCCAGGGATTTACTGCCAGCCTTCTCGAAGCCACAAGCCCGGGTGCAAGGCAGTTTTGCCCATTTTTGCCTTTCCCTGCCCGCTGGGAGCCGGCATGGCGTGTTCTCCTCCCTCTGCTCGCAGGAGACACCATGTGAGCCCAGCCCTGTGCTCTGGCAGGACCGCAGCAGGAGGAAAACACAGGAAAACGCTCACAAAGACCTGCAGGAAGTCCACTTTTTATTTCCCCCTTAAGAAAAGAAGTAGCCCGTATGGGAATGTGAGCCACAAATGTGGTGCTCGTGCCGGCGCCACGGCACGGGCTCGTCCGCCGCTTTGGCCACCTGCCCGCGCTGTGCCGGGGCAGGAGACGTCCGGGCGGGAATTACTGCTCCTCCGAAGGTCTCAGTGCCTCTGCCGCAGCAGGGCACACCGCAGTGACTGCAGATCACGCTGTATTTTTGCCCCCCAGTCCCCCTGCTGCATCCCTTTTTTCTCCGTGAGAGTGCTCAAACCCGAGTTCTCTGCAGAGCAGCAGATTTGTGTTAAAGACGATTTTTTTTCCCCTATGTACTCAACCACTAAATGACTGCATGTAACATCTGAACTTATCTGTCTCTTTTACATTCCCCAGTGTTACATATTTACTCATCTGTGAATTATTAGTTAACTACACATGCAATCTGGTACATGTTAAGAAACAAGCATAACTGCATTCTGTTAACAGTAATTACGGGTTTAATTTCTTACTGGCATTTTTATCTAAGGATTTTTTTTCTTTAATGCCTAAAAAAAACCCAAAGCCTTGTGATCTGAGGCATTTTATTAAATACAGCAATATTCTGCAGGAATTATCGTGAGTTGGACAGTACTAACTGTTTTAAGGTTGGAAGCTGTGGCTACTCTGTAAATCCGGTTAATAGGAAAGCCTGAGAAGAAAAAGCATGGTGGGTCCTTCAGGATGTTTAACATTTCACCATGTCGTGTCTTGATCCAGCTCTTAGCATCCAAGAAGTCCTGGAGGAGTTGGGAGAGAGCGTGGGTAAGCACTGGCTTAGGTGCTTGGTTGGACTGGGACCAAAATACTTAGTTCTGGGAGAGGTTTAAAGGTCTAGGACAGCACTTTATAATCATATAGAGTATATAACCATATTACAGCTGTATTTCCCTCCAATTGGGTGGATTCATTATGTGCTCTTCAGTAAAAATACTTTTTTTTTTTTTTAAAGGCAGACAAAACAAAACAAAACAAAAAGCCATGCACTGCAGTCTGTGTACTGACCTGAACTGATATTTTGTCAAAATCTTACAGAAACCGAGGATTGGGTCTTACCCATTCACTCACAGGAAGACATGTGCAGCTTATGAGAGTTTCATTGCTATTATTCTGTTTAACAGCAGTGTAAATCAGAGGCCTACAGAAAGAGAGCATGTTGCCTAGGTTCCAGATAAAATCTATAGTGTGCCAGCTAAAAATTAAAATAGGGCTGCTTGGAAATTTCTTGTTTGAATCAGGGAAGGAGCAGTTTAAATTCAATGCCTTCAATTTTTATTGAAACAGAAAATTGTCAGAGCTTATTACTGGCTGAACAGCATCACTGGTCTCTTTTCAAGTGACCAGATACTTCTCCTGTGAGCTACTCTTTGCATCATTAGGTACATGAAAAGCTTTTATTAATTAATAAAGGAAGCAATAATCTGCTTTATTTGACACAGGTGGAAGAAGTAGCTAGGCGACTCTGTCACTAAGATCCTGGTCCGATGGATGTCAATCTACAAAACATTTTAAATTTAAATACAGATTTATTAAACATTTAAGTAAAATTAGTATCCTTGACCAGGTTCTGCCAAGTGTTAAATATGAGTGGTTCTATGTGGAATTTGTGCTTAAATATCTTTCTGGAATGGAGATTAGGAATATTTACAGAATTTAAAACACATAACTATTTGTAATGGTAACTGTTTAGGCTAAATAATGACTGGGTAATATTATTTTAAAAGAACAAAGCTTAATGAAAAATTTCTTGCAGGAAATGCAGACTGCATTACTCCATAAACCAAAGACAACACATCAGTGGATATTCTCATATGCATTTCATGGCCTCATAAAACAAATCTGCTAAAAATAAACCCAGACAAATTAAAAAAAAAGTCTTCCCAGTTCCACAATCCAAAAAGAAGGTTGTTCAGCAGCATACCACAATATGGTTAAAATCACCTTGTCTTTTGTAGGATAATTTTCTATTCTAGAAATGAATGTTATATAATCTCAGGCGTTCCTTAACAGCTAAATAACAACTGAACACCATTGTAACAGTGGCAGAACATGTGTGAGGAATTTCAGCCTCCTTGGAAAATTCCTCAAAAACATTCCTCAAAGACACCTTCTTCCTTACAACAATGAGAAAAATGAGGCTGCACAATTCAGTTTACCTGATAAATTATATTGGCCTATGTGGAGAATTGTTTTCCAGGCTGTCTTACACACATTCTCAAACTCTATTTTCCACCCCCAGAAATGCATAAACAGCCAAAAAACAAACAAACAAACAAACAAAAAAACACTCTAGGTGACAGAAAAGGAGGGAAAAGAAAACTTCTAATCAAATTGTGTGATGTTTTCAGACTCTCCTCACAGGGAAACTGCTCCAGTCCCCTGACTTACTGGAAGCCCCTCTGCTGAACTTTCTGTCAGTATCTTTGCTCTTGTAGGGGCCCAGAACTGGACTCAGATGTGGTCTCAGTAGTGCTGAATATTGTGGGACAAACACTTCCCTGTGCTCCTGTTTCTGTCTTTTGTTTCATGATACTCCACTTGGATGGCAGCCTAAAAATTCTGCACCATATATTACAATGCCTTACTTTGTACTTTCATTCTATATCTATGTGCTAGATTGGTGTTTTCAGTTTTTTTGCTCATAACCTAAAATAGCATCGTCTTATTTTGCCATTAATCCAAGCTACAGCTCGAAGGCTGTGAAATGAATCAATACTCTTGAAAAGAGATTTGGTCTTACCCTTTACTGATGTAAAAACTGTCCTGATGCTTAACATGCGTTGTCAATGTTTGATTATAAAATAGTACTATAATGGACAACTTACAGAAATTACATAGAAAGAGGGACTGATATTTATACAATACTATAATAATTTTCTATGACGTATTTCACCCCTAAACATCTTCAAGGGCTTTAGAAATTGATTTATATTCTGCACACCAGGATAATTTCATCTATCTGTGTCTATTCGTTGTTCAGCAACACTTTAGTTTAGTGCAGGAATTAAAGGCCATAGCCATCCAAAAATGCAAGGTGAATGTCCTCATAAAGCATGCCGCACAAGAGTTAACACTTCAGACTGCTTTCTTTCAGTGCTGTACCTCTGTCAAAGCATCTTTCCTGAATTATTAGGCTATTGAAGGCTATGGGCCAAATGCAAGAAATTCGGTCTTCCCTTACTATGTTCAGAAAAATAGCTGTAGCTAGAACATATTTGCAAAGAATGAATTTATATTGCAGCCTTTCTGCAGCTTGTAATTGCTGCCATTTTAAAATGCAAGTTATTCTTGCTCAGTTTTTCCTGGTCTACTTTCATTTCCTGGTCAACTTCCGAAGTGGTGTGGTGTGATGGGAAAGACGTAAATGGAAATATGCTTTAGTTAAAATTCTGCTTCTAGAGGGCTTCATGTGAGGACTTCAGAGTAACATTTTGCTAGGTGAATGAGAGATTGCAGAAAATAATTATTTGGGTATTTATCTAGTTTCAAAACAGAATTTCAAAACAGAAATGACTCAAAATCTGGTTTCCTCGCCTATTCCTGCAGACTAACTTCTGTAGGCTCAATTTGCACTAGCACAACCAATTTTCTTTCTCTTTTTCCAGAAGAAAATGTTGAATGACTAGTCATTGCTATATTTGTTTTGAATTGCATACTTTGATAGACTGTTGAATTGCTCATAAAACTCACAATACAATGTCTTCTGAAAACTTCTTCAGCCACTTAAGAATTCTCCAACTTTTTTACTCCCAAGTACATAATATTTATATAATGGCTGATTTGTGCATATTTCTTTTCCTAAAGAGATGCCAGAAAAGGATGGCATATTTCAAAGAGTTCATGATGTGTAAATTGAAAGCACATCTTGTGGCTTTTTTTTTTTTTTTTTCCGTAATACATTGCATATATTGCATACAATCCCTGCTATGTAGAAGAAACTGTGCTTGGAAACTTTTGAAGAAAAAAAATTAGGCCAGGAAGCTTTATTCCAGAGTGGTCAAGACCGATTGCATGGAGACTACATCAATCAGTGGGTCACTGTTACCTTTGATGTATATTATTTTCTGAAACCCAAAGGTCACACAGTAGTAAGAAGCGCGGGGAAACTGCTGTCAGAGGATTGATGAGTAGCACAACGTAGCAGGGAACACTGCCTTGTTGAATTTTTGTCTTAGCTTCCCATAAATTGAATTACTTCTCTTACAGGAGTATGTCTATGCTGAAAATTCTATAGTGAATTTCTATAAAGAAGTCTATGGAGAAAAGAAGTCCAGGGACTTTGAAATTGCCTGCAGGCTACTATTTAGATAATAAATTTCAATTTGCCTGCAATATTAAGATATTTGATAATCCTCAAGTTAGAGATTGGCTTATTATTGGCGAACTATTTAATAGGCATTTGGGAGCAAAAGCATACCCACTGTTTTTGGGGGGGTGGGAGGGCTGTGTTGTTTTTTTCTCATCTGTGGGAAAGTCAGAGGTGCTATTCAGATACTGTTATAAACTTTTGAACACTGAAATCTTACAGATCTTAATACCTGTACCTGAAATGAGAATTTTCTGTAGCCAAGGAGCTTTGATAAATATTTAATTAACATTTTAACTGTAAGGTGGAACATTTAGTTAACATTTTAAGCTATAAGATGGAAGAATACTTGTTTTTGTCTTACAATAAATTGCTGTTGGACAGGTCCAGGTTAACTCAAATTACTGAATGTGTTTAGTTACTGCTCTATTGTTTTTTTGCATCTATCTCAGCAATTTATATTTGTTGCATCTATTTTATTGGGGAAAGTCTGGAATAACAAAGATGTTTCACAGCCCCAGTCAGCCCCATGGTAAATACTCCCTTCTCCTGGTGTTTCCTTAGTGACCACTGCTTTATGGGAGATATTTTCACTCACATCTTCATCTGTGGGAGATTGTCCGTATTACATTATCCCTGTGAATGAATTCCTCAAAATGAACGGGTTCATGCAACCCTAAATCCGTTACATTTAGGTAGACCACTTAACCAGCTAAACTCTGTGTTTCAGATTCTTCTTTTTCAAAGAAACCATTATTTTCAAAGAAAGCACTACAGTTTCTGCTGATTTACCAATTGCTGATTTCTATTTCCTTTTTTTTTTTTTTTTTTCCCTCCCTTGTGGACAAGGGGTTGTAGTCTCATTTTTCCCAAGGTTTTATTCTGATATTGTTCTGTTAACTTCAGTGGAGTTCTTTGAGATTCTTACATGTCTCTTTCAAAACAAAATAAACATTAATTTCTGTGGGTCCACAGCATCGCGCGCTTCCTTGGGCTGCTCTCATACTTTGATGGCACTCGCAGAGATAACTCAGAAGTAAGTGGGACAGTCGGTCGTACTTTGACTGTTGTGTGAGCAACGCAGGGCATTATAGGGCCATCACTGAACTCATTTCTTGTATCTTATTTTTAAATTAACCTTGCTGACCATTCCTGGAAGTCCTTAGGATAAAGAGGTGTGCATCAACAGCAGAGTTCATTTCCATCTCCTTTATTTCCTGTAATGTAGATAGTGAGATTTGCTTGATGAAATTGGAGATTCTTTAATGTTTTCCGAGGAACTGTACACATCAAGCTAGAGTCGGGTTACCAAAGAGTCAGAGTTACCAAATGGTTTCCTGTCAGTGGTGGAGGAAGGACCTGTGGTTTCTATTCCCAAGGGGTATCATTAAGGAGACCTTAAGAATTCAGAGAAAAGCAAAACGGCGTAAGTGTTATGGGTTCCATTATGTGCTTTGACAGGATAGTATTTGTATCACACAATTATTTTCTGATATTTGGCAGTCTGGGTTTAATGAAGGAGAATGTATGTTACTAAAAAATCAGATGTAGAGAGGGAGTCTTGGCTTTGAAGGGCCAATGCTATGTGCTAATTATGGTCAAACTACTATTCTTACTCCACGAAATGCCATCTTTCCTACCTGTGTGTCTATAGCTGTGTTGGCAGTTGACAAGGGTCGTTTCAGAGGCTTGTGTTGTCCGCAGGGCTTACGGACAAACACGGAGCGACAGCTCAGAAGGGCCACGCACGGTACTGCCGGGGCAAACTGGATGCACAGAACTGAGCTGAGAGCTGAGTCCCTGTTCACTGTGCCCACGGGGTAATGCCCCATCACCATGAACCTGCCGGAGGCTGCTGGACAGGTCACTCCTTGGAGAGGCACCTGATGTGAAGGAGCCGGCACAGGTCAGTGCTGCTTAATAGCAGGGTGGAGTGTAACAGTAGTTCCAAGGAAGGGGGGTTACCGTCCTCCTGGTATTAGATCCAGGGGCAAACTCTTTTTTTTTTCTTTTTTTTTTTTTTTCTGGAAGCCAAAAGAGGTTTGCTACTGATTACAGTCGGAGTAGAACTTTCACCCAGTAAAAAAATAGCATATATGTATTGGCTTTTCTGTAGAACCGTAAAAACAAGGCATGGGACTGCACTGCAATTGTACCTTATATGCTAGGACATCCAGCCTGAAAATAAATAAATAAATAAAAAGGTGTTAGAAAGAACTTATTTTTTCCCTAACAACCAATTTCACAGGATTAAGGGAGCGTGGCAAACAGCATTTTAAATCTAATTCATTATCACCTATAAATGATATTTCATCCAAAATTGCCTTTCCTTCGATTTACAAGAACTGTTTGGAGTTTATAGAGCTGCAGTAGTGGTGTGGATTTAATTGAATGGTTTTATAAGGCTGGGCGAAATGCAGCAATTAGAAATAATAAATCTATTACAGTTAAAGATTACAAAGAAAAGAAAAAGAATAAGTGATCATTTCTGTTTGAGGAATATTGTTTACCTCTCTGATTATTTGTTTTGTGGGACATCCATACTCTTTTTCTTCAGTTTTCCTGCTGAAGGCCTACTACAGCCTCAGCCAACCAGTGCCGTTGAAGTAAAAGCCAAGAGCGTGCAGACCTTCTCCGTACTAATTCTTCAGTCTATTTCAGCAAACTTTTTGTAGCTGTAAATCTTGTATCTAGAAGAAAGGCTAGGGGCTGATACGATAGTTCCCATTCTGTAGCGATCATTCACAAATTCAGTTCCTGAAGAAAATCAAAAATTCCCTCTTGGCAAATATTTTTATAACAAAGAAACAAACATAGTAAATATAAGTGGATTTCTAGACAGAACTGTCAGTGAATGTTCGGAGCCACTTTCCACTTCACAGTATCAGCAAATACTGACACAATTCCATAAACTGCTAGCTAAAAATATTGCCCATGTGCACTACATACAAGTGTCTTATCAACTTAATTTTAATCATAGATGCGTCAGATTTTTTTCCTAATCACTGTCAATAGTGATGATACCAAATATAAATACAGTAATGATTTTTAAGAGAACCTGCATGTCACCACCAAGACAGCTGTGGTTCTTATTAATCTACTTCCCAGCAGCCCACCCCAAAAGTACCCTGCACAAGTAAGTTAAATTACAATCAGGCTATCTGAAAACAGTCACTATAAATAATCCCTTTCAATTAATCTCTTTTTAAACTATAGCACAACACGTCCCCACTAAAAACATTTTGATGAGTGTACAAGTATTTCTCATTTCTCAACCTTTGACACGTTAATAGGCTTACTCTGCTGTGAATAAATCACAGGCGCTTTTTCTTTAGAAGTGATATCAAGCAAAACCAGAACTAAATAGCCATTATGGAAGTCAGAGTCCCAGCAGTGGGCAATGTCAGCGTGAGGAATATGGGTAAGGGAAATTTTGACTTATGAACTTACACTAATATTGAAAGTAGTTTGACTGAAGACAATAATTTTATTTTAACCTCTGGAAAACATAGGAATTAATTTAAAAACAAGCACCTGTGTATTGTTCCAAGTGCTTTTTCCGCACTGAAGTGTAGTTGTACCTCAGGTAAGTTTAAAGGGAGCCAGCACAGTTACCTGGAGCTGTCAAGCTGCTCTACTTAAGCCTATTTGCTTCTCTTCTCTGAAATATGATGCGTAATCACATGAAGATCACTTTGCCCGGTGTGACTAAGGAGAGCAGAAGGCTAGCATACAGAAAAAAAAGCTAAATATTATTCCCAAGACCACTCTGTTGCTTTTTCTTATATCCTTATATCTTCCGCCTGTTCACTGCAAATTACTTCTCCATCAGGAATTAGTAACAACATATATAATCATCCTGGACAGCTTAGCAACTTTACTGTTTATCCAGGCTAGATGTGGTTTGGCTTTGATCTATTTGTTGGGATTATTAGGTTTATGATGACTTTTATTAGTCTTCCAGACCATTTTCCCTCCAAATGAGCTCCACTTGCAAGGCTGTTTTTTGAGCAAAGATCTAAGACTGTACATTGCATTTCAGCTCGCCTCAGAGCTAAACCAAATAATGTCTTGTTTCTTCTGTACTAACAAACTTTGGTGTCAGGCATGTAGAAGTATCTGTGCAGAGAAAGGCTCAGTAACAATATCTGCTCTCTCATATTTCTTTCTTACTCAGTTTTATTAGAATTCTCTTTGAGGCTGAATGTGGGGAAATGTCAGCCCTTGTTCTGACGGTTAAAGGAGAGAGCTCGTGGTTACCTCTGACCAGCCATCCTTTGAACTCCGGTGCTTCGAGTTGGCAGCAGTATCCTTCCAGCAGTTCACTCCCTCTTCTGAACTGAGTCTTCCGAGCTCAGCTTTACCATCAAGCATGTCTCTAGCGTGTCCCATACGCAGGGTCCTTTCGTTATCGATTTTATTCGGCAACTTGTTCACATCTCTCCCAGCCCATCCTTTTCATTGTAGGTACTGTTTATTGGAAGTAATATGTTTGACATGATACCGTATCACAAAAAGCAGCCAAAGCAGCCAGCTGTGACTTGTTGTTATTGACTGTTTCTTCTGAAATGCCCAGAATGTCTTTTATCTTTTCAAGTTTTTTATGGCCTCCTTACCTGCGGGTCCAAAGTGAAGTAAAAACTCTGCAGACTACACAGTAGTCTGTGGTAGGAAAAAAAAAAAAAAAAATCAAAACGCCAATCTTGATCGCTTTCTGCCAGATAGCATGAGAGGTCCTTCAGATCACTTCTATGTTAAGTATGGGAGATCCTTCAGATGACTTTTACAGTCTTTGTGCTCCCACTCTGTGTTTTCAGTCCCCTGCTTGCTGGGTTTTGCTCCAAGACCTTGTGAGTCACCAGTGTTTCTCCCAGTAGCAATACGTCTTTGTGTAGGATCATAACACAATTGCATCTTCAGCTCTATGAAATCCATCTTAAGGAAGGGACAAGACTTTTCTTATGAGACTGAACTATCTATACTTTCTGAATTTGGCTGGATCTGCAATAGTATTTTAGGAATAAAAACTCTTGTAATCTGTTCTCGTTCAAAATTAGCAGCAAAATGGTACCTAAGAATGTTTCGATATGCCTCAGTATAGTACACAAATATTAGACTTGAGCAATCAGAAGGAATACCAGTCAAAGCTCCCTGTGCATAGACAGTCTGAGTCAGATTTCCTTGACATTTGGGGATCTTCATCTTCTAAAGTTTTTACAGCCTGGCTACTTGACACGATTTAGGGGCTGGACTAGAGGATGTACTGAAGTTTCTTCTAACCCTAGACCACATACACAGACACTTGAATATCAAAGACAAATCCTTCTTGACACTACTACTCTCAGTGGAATGTGCTGATTTAGGTTTGTCAGTTGCGTGAAATTGAAAATATTTAAATACCAAGGAAAGATATCACATGATTTACATTTGCAAAGGATCTCCTTTTTTTTTTTTTTTTTTTTTTTACTATTGCATGTCTCTGGGCAGAGCTGTAAACCTTGAGAATATCAGCGAACTTGCGAACTTCGGCTCATTATTTCTTCACTGGAAGAAGTGTTTCAGTGAGAGTAAAACTGCTGGTAGCTGCTGAAATGCCTGCGAAGTGTGAAGCGTCTCTGGATAAGCTGCTGAATAGTGTAATCGGCCAAGCAAGGGAAATAAAACTCCAAATAGTAATTTTGAGGTTCCTTCCTTAGGGCTTTTTTTTTTTAATCCACCAAGTAGCCACAGAGCAGAAGCAAATCAATTGAAAAACGTTAAGCAATCTGTTCCTTGGTGGCATTCTGCTGGCAACTTTTCAGGAAGGGCAGAATCCACTCTTCTTCCTACTTTGACCTGAATTCTACTTTTTTATGTTCTCTTTCAGGCAGATGGGGATGTGCAACCCTTGGCAGGTTGCTGTTTTATTGCTTTATCATACCTTAACTTGGAAGATAAAGGCAGAGTGTAATCTTAAGAGCTGTGCCAAATTCAGGGATAAAATAGAATGTCAGTCTGTTCGCTCTGCAGTGTGTGAAGTGAAGGGTGCTTGTGAGACTGCCCTGTCTTGAAGGAGCTAAGGGTGGGAGACCACCAGAGAATGGGAAATGAATCACTCATGTTAGTCGCTTTACTTGTAATATTATTTTGGACTTTTGGTTTCCTTTCCTTTAAATCAGCATATAAATTCAGTTTGCAACGAGTGGCTGTGAAAAGGTCTTGCAGAAAGTCAAACTAGGTACTCGTTCCTTATCTTTTGTCTGCTGAGTGGTTTGAATCTTAGCATGTGACCAAATACCATCCTGCAAGGCTTGCAAACTCAGCAAGATGGAAATAGAGCACATTATCTCTGACTTGCAAATCCTTACTATTGCTTTTTTTTCTTGTTTTTATTCCTTTATTGTTACTATTCTTTTCCCCTCCCATAGTTTCTTATTTTCCACACTTCCCACGAAGGAGATGACGGATCATCTCCCTCTGAAGACAACAGCAGAGTTATGCATAATGGCTTAACCAGTGGGAGGTACTGCCAGGTATATCACATCATACAGTCTCATCCAAAAGTACTGTTTTCATTAAGTTTTCCTCTTAGGCACT
>VZSV01000064.1:3467438-3478427 GCA_013398735.1 Nothocercus julius | reverse complement strand
CCGCGTGGGAACGTCCAAGGAGGCGACGCGCCCGGCCTGCAGATCTGCCCGTGCCTGTGCCTACGGAATGGGAAACACGGACACTAGTAGATACACCAAGGGAATACGTGAAGTTTCTGCTTTCCTACTCATCTAAACACATCAAGTATGAAGTAGCGTGTATTATTTCCATTTTGTTCAGGTGAATGCAAACGTTGCAACACTCTGGCTCGTCATCAATATGTAAAATAAACGGCTTTACTAAAAAGCATGCTAAGAAGCACTTTCAAGTACAACGTCTTTCCACAAATCCCTAAACTAGTTTTGTAAGTTCAGAGTTTTCAAACATTTTATGATTTCTTTCTTCCCTGATATGTTATATTGAAGAAGCAGTAAAATTTTCTATCTGCTGCAGGACCTGAGAAGAGGTCAGCGGGGTGTTCTCATACGAAAGACGTCTAATAGCTTTACCTTAGCCGCACTGGGCATGCATACGCTGGTAGAAGATGGAATCACCTCAGTCGATTTTTTTAAAGCTGGTAAAATCCTTGTGCGCTTCATTCTCCCCATCTAAAAAAAAAAAAAAAAAACCCAAAACATGTATACCTTAATCACGAATGCGCTGTGAGATTAAGTGTTCCGTGAGCTACACAGAATGATGAAACATGGCACGTGCTTAAGAGGCAGTATTCTTCGTTTAGTCAGCTAGGTGCTGAGCCACGGACAACTCCAGGGCGCTGGAACAGCTGCCTGTCGGACAGTGGCTGAACCTTTCCCCCCAAAATTAAGCAGACCTGCAAACCATCATTTATCCATAAGCTTCAAAACAAAACACACTTCTGCATTACAGGCAAACTTTTTTTCCACACCATATTTATTCTGTGCTCTCAGTAGGTCTGGAAACAAACAGAGGCTCTTATCATCTATTTCTAACTCTTTAAAAGGGCATGAGAATAGTAATTGTCATAAGATGGTATAAGAAATAATATGCAATAACCTTCAGAGAATTGGCAGTATGAGAAAAAAAAAAAAAAAGGCAGGTAGACTCTTACTCAGATTAAATTCAGAATAGCCTGATTCCAAAGCAGCTGATGAACAAAATTTTATCCTTATTTATATCAAGATTATATCTTTTTTTCAGTTTTTTTTTTTTTTTTTTTGCAAATTAGAGCGATTTTCACAGTAGGAACTAACACAATAAAAGGTCAATAGTATCACGCTTTCAGAGAAACTGTGAAACAGGTTGTGTTCAGTTCTGATTGCGGGGGAAAGAAAGTTGACCTGTGTGTGCATAAAGTAATCAGTGAGGTGACAGCAGCGCCACTGCAGTGCGAGATCTTGGTTTGTGTATTGCTTTGATTTGAAATACGCAGCTAGGCCTACGCCAACAAGTTTATGAGTATGAATTACACCAAAAACTTGCAGCACTTTCTGTACTGCCTGTCTGGGAACGTCGAGTGCCAACTGTGAGTGTCTCTTTGGTGAGGCCGGATGCTCCACTTGCCGAGTCTGGCAAGCCCCCGTGTGCGTGGGGAGCACGGGCTGCTTTCGGGTGAAGTTAATGGGAAGGGGTGACGATGCCATAAATTTACTCTTCAGATGGCTGCAAGGGATCTTCTCTATGCAGGGAAGTCGGGTTGTGTAGTGCACTTGTCCGTTACTGTCCGTGGTGTCCATGAAGAGGGTTAAGGGCTGTTGTTCAAGAATTATAGATGCCAAGTTTAAATCAATTAGACACAAAGCAAAGAAAATGACTACCTTGGCAGAGAGAGTGTGATGAGTGACCTTTCTAAGTGGAAATAAAATTGTTTAATTGAATGTTTCAGTAAAGTTTTTCTTTTTTTTTTTTTTTCTCCTGTCAAATCACAGGAGTTACGGAGTGGATTCAAAATATAGACTAGAGTGGGTGGAATGTAATTACCTAATCTTTTTAAAATCTAATTTTTTGCTGTCTTTCAAGAAACACTAGAGATGGTTTTGGGTGGTGGGCTGTTTTATTGTCTATTTATTTTAAGGTAAGCTGGTTACCAATGTATTTTTATATTTGGTTCATAAGGATAAGAAGTATTTTTAAAAGGAAAGGAGACCGAATGACTTTAAGGGTAGTTAGAGGAATGGATTAAGATAACAAAAAGAAAAAGTATCTGCTTGGAGGGATATGAGGTTTTTCTCATGGAGGTTTCTTTTGACAATGCTTTACTGTATTGTGTTTGTCCATCTCTGGCAAATAACAGGGGCAAAGACAAAACAGTTTTCTAAAAAAAAAAAAAAAAGTTTATGTATTGTTTATTGAGTTTATTGTATTGAATTTTTAGGATGTTTCTATCTTACTAACTTTCAACTGCAGGTTTTCAACTTCAAAAAAGGTAGTTTTCATTTAAAAAAATGCTTCACTTCCACAAATTTAACTTTTTCAAAGTTGAATTGCCTATTCAGGCATTTTATGAAGTTTCTAAATAAAGGCCAAACAAATTCCATCCATGAAATAAATAAATAAATTCTAAATAAATAAATTCCATCTATGATACAGCACCTTATAACAAGATTATAGTTCTTTTATGCACCTGCATAAACTGCTATGTCTGCTCTGTATATCTTTTTGAAGCTTATCTGGAGCATACTTTCTTTGCAAGGGAGAAAGTAATCACTGAAATAACATTTTGGTTTAAAATGTGCTACATCTGAGCAGAGCATCCCTCAGCAGATCAACTGCTCTATGTGCAGGTGATTTTCCTCTGAAGTGTAACAGCCCTCAGAGGCTCCAAGAAATGAAAATTAACCTTTATTCACCCACTTAGTGCTATGAAAGGTGAGTGATGGGTGATATATTAATAGCACTTGAAAAAATAACCTGAGATAGTGATCCTTACCTGATTGTTGGGGTATGAATAATGTGCATGGTCAGGCCTTTGCTTTACATCAACAGGTGGAACGGCAGCTCTTTAGGGAAAACAGTATTTTTGATGGTAGTTTGCTCACAGGTAAGTTCTTGTTTTGCTTGCAAGCTATCCCTAGCAACCTTCTACTGTCCGGGAGATTTTTGTTGTCAAAGGAAGCACTATTGCCATTTCCAAAAAGTCTCTCTCCTAAAAAAAAATAATAAAACATAAAGAAGTGGGTGGCGAGCCGGGTGTAAGCTATGTTGAGCATTCTGATTGCAGTAACATACCTCTGACCAAACTTCTTCCTTCTTTGTTCAGCTGGTCCTCTTTCATGTCTTCTTTCATGTCAACCTTGTCCTTTTGACCCTGCATGAGCAGGGGAGTTGGACCGGATGGTCTCTAGAGGTCCCGTTCAACCGTAAGGATTCTGTGACTCTGTGTGATGCAAGGGGAGATGGGAAAGCCCAGGGGCCAGGAGAAAAAGGCTTTGCAGCTCCAGACGCCAGGACTTTCTGTAAGGCACCAACAGAGTTCCTGTTCTGCAACCTGCTTGTTGCTGGGTCTGCTGCCACGGGAGAAAGAGGAATCTTGGGAACAGATCAGGGGCTGGGTGAGTAGTATCCATTGGGAAAAAATGCCGTCACCATTTGATTGCATTTGTTGAATGTCAGATAAAGAGCATTCAAATGTCTGCCAGGTACATCAGTAAAATGATGTACTATGATAGAGATACCTTCACTTGATTAAAGTGAACTTACTTCAGTAATGAAAATATACTCTGGATGTGCTGGGAGCTCTGCATGTGCTGCTTTATCCAGACTGGAGTAAGACTTCCTAGAGGTAGCTCAGGTATTTCTGAGCTATCCTGCAGGGTCAGGGCATTTTCTGGAGTGACGCTTTAATGGCACACAGTTCAGTGCCATTCATTAAAACCAGCCCTGCGAAATCACAGATGAAATATGTGAAATTCTACATGATTATATCACCACCATTTGCTTCTCCAAACTACATAGAATAACTGGTCTTCATTCAAACTGTCAGCATATTTAAAATTTTGCAAAGCGAAGAAAATTAATGCATATTTTGGTTAAATTAGTTTGTCTGGGTTGTTTTCTATTTGGATAGCAAGGGAATGTATTCTAAAAGTGACCATGCATAGTAATGTCATAGTGAGTGCTAATGTAATTGTGACTGAAATAATTTCTGTTGTCAAGAAGAATGATATCCTAAAATGTTAATTAAACTAATTACAGTTTTTAAATATGGATTAAAGAGGATAAAGTAATCATAAATTATTTAGTGTTAATTGAGCCCTGAATCATTTTAACCTAATTTAATAACTAGGAATCCTAAAATATTTTAAAAAATCCTTACCAACTTCTCTCCATAACTCTTAATAACATTCCTCTAATGATCATAAAATAGGTGCAACTTTAGGTGATGCACTTTTGCGCTTCCTAGTTCACGCACCTAAGAACAAGATTTCTAGCCTAATCTCTTTGAGTTAGGGAGAGATGTTTATCTGTCTTGACTGCATATACCTTGTGGACTCCTGCTCTTCCAATGTGCTTTGCAGTGGAAGTTTTCCAGGCTCTAAGCAGCCCTCAGTGATAAACTTCCCAGTGGTCCTCTGGAATAACAAAGCTTCATATATTACCTTTGCTGAAGACTTCAGCAGTTTCTGTATTTATTTTTTTAAGACAAAAAGTTTGATGCTTTGGAGATATTTGTAAGGTGTTAGTTTGTTTATTTATTTTTAATTTATTTATTATTGGTTGGATGGGTGTTGGAGTTAATTGTGATGCTGACAAAATGTACCTGGAAGAATCTTTGGTGGTCATATCATTTGCATCAGGGATAGATTTTTGGTACTGCTGTATGTAAGATTCAAGAGTTTGAGGAATTGTTGCTGAGATCTCTTAAGTATTCTTTATTCTTCTGGTTGGAAAATCTACTAATTTGAAAGTTCTTAGAATTAAGAATTGAAAACAAGAATGTTTATTCTGTTGATTTCTTTTTCATCTTTGAGGAATTTATATGGTTCAGCTGTGAGATCTTCTCTATTCTGGGACTGGGGGACTGGCTGTGGATTATCAGCAGACAGAGTAGATCACTGAATTAGGAATATGCCTGAAGAAGATACACGTTTGTTTCTTCACTCAACGTTTCCAAAATTCATGAACTTCCCCTCCTTTTTCTGTTTTGGATTTTGTTAAGGAGTTCATGAATCAGTTGGGAGTCGGCAAAACATTAGCATTAATGAGTTCATTTCCACAGAAATTGGCTCATTATCATGCTGACTTCAAGTGTTTTGTGACAGTCATGAACTCAGTCCTCCTGCATGGGAGTGTTCATCTGCCCGCCTCACTCAAACTAATGAGGATTGGAAGGAAAAAAAAAAAAAAAAAAGGCCTAAAAATGTATCCATTCATTGATGCAGCAAACCCGGTGGTTCCTCTCTGGTTAGTTTTTGAAAACTCTAAATACAGTATTTGTTTCATTCGTCAAAATGTGCTCATTCTGCCTGGTAGTTGGTGCAAAAAAATGTGACTTTTCAAGTTGCATAAAGGAGATCTGATTTCAACTTTGGAGGAATATATTTGACCCTAATTATTAAAATTTCATGGCAGTGCACTCAACAAATGAATTATACATTGTAGAAAGAATACTTCTGCAGTACCCAAACCTTCAAATAGCTTACTCGTTACCTGATGCGCATTTCTCCAGAATATTCGTTGTTCTACATGATGTCATCATGTATTTGTGTCAGCTTAGTGACACCACCGATCATTCAGGCTTTCTCAGAAAGGCTCCTTGACTGTCAGGCTTCTGGATCATCTTTTCAAGTGAGACATTACCTTCATTTGCCTTCAGACCGCTGATTTGGTCCCTTAGCCCATTTGTAATTCATGGTGATTATGCCCAGCTGTATGAGTTGTATTACAGTTCACTACCTGCAGGCTGCTTCTGTCTCATAAAGAATAAACTAGCTATGTTTTTTTTTTCCATCATCCCTCCTGAATCCTTAATGCAAACGAAGATTAGTCGCTCTGTTTCATGACATTTTCACTCTATATCAGTTCTGGCACACAGTGAGTGTATCCGTTGACCTAAGATTACTATTGCCTCTTTATATTCTTTGCCTTCATTAGAGGTTGCACCTTTGAATATAAGCAGATTTTTGTTTTGCTTTTGGTTGGTTTGTTTATTTGTTAAAAAAAAAAAACAAAAACAAGAACAAAACTTCTTCTGGCTAATGTGATTTGCGTTAATTGCCACTAACCATGACCACAGCAGTGCAACTGCACTTCAATAACTGTGAAAGATCCGAGTGTCCATAGTATATACATCATGCATTAATATAATATTATTTGACATCTCTGTCCTTCCAAAGTCTTTCATCTGTCACAATGTAATAAATCAGTGTTCTCTGGTACTTATAGCTCCAATGTGTATTTTGCTCCAGGTGAAGACCTGTGACCTCTGTTAGGCAGGATATGTCAAGCTGAATAGAATCCAGTGCTCTCCTCTGTTCTTTAATTCACTGATAAATACTTAGCTGTCAGTTTTGGGTTCCAAATATTTATCAAGTACATATCAAAACAGGGGAAGTGATTCTGTACTAATCATTTATTGCCATATTTATTGTTGGTGAGCAATAATTCTCCTGCTCCTACAGCATGACAGAGGCTCCCTAACTGTGTATTTCCTGTTTACAGCCAATTACTTCAATTACTGAAATGGGTGTGCATAATACACTAAAGAAAAGTTAAATGTCTTTCAAATACTGTATTATCAACTAAGATTAGTGCATTCAGATCTCCCTTTGAAAATGATCCAATATTAAATTTCCAAGTATTATTATAAACTTAGGAAGGGACATTTGAGTTCTGTTACTGAAAAGGTTTTAGAGTATTTGTTTAAAGATTTTCTTTAAATCTAATATCACCAAGTTCTGGTTTTAAATACCTGCAGTACTCTAAATGTATGCTACAAAAGGCCATGCCATTCAGAAGCTAACATTTTGCATGTTCTCACACTTTTATATTTTGCAGAAAATTGTAATTTTTGTGCCTTCCTGAGTTGTTGATGATTTATTTTTAGTTGACATACTCTGCCTGAAATCTTAACTCTGATTTGTAATGGCCTCTCTTTATGTTTATATAGACTGATAAAGCATTTTGTCCAGGGGCATTTCTTTTGTGCTTGTTATGGATTATGTGTAAATCATTTTTTTTGTCATTTCAGTTTTTTTCCTGTATTATAGTTCTCTGATCCCTTAAATTTTCACCTAATACCACCTATTTGGTTGGCAACCTGGAATGTAGAACTCAGTGTTTCCCAGTATTACAGGTTATCAATGTGGGTAGTTTAGATGTGTTGACCTTTTGGTCAGCAAGTGATTTTTTGTTTCATTGAATTGCACTGTGGGCTAAATATATTTCTGATGAAAAGTATGACCCACCACTTCCCTGCAAATGTTCTCTGGTGAGTCCCTATGGTCTTTAGCAGGCGCAGATTCTTACACATTCACTATAATCTGGGACTTCCATTGCTCAGGCAGAATCATAAAGCACATTGGTTAAAAATCCTGGGCCCTGAAGAGGAATTCTCTACAATTTTCTGGTAAGCAATCATGCATAATTTGCATTCTTATCTCAGGACCTAAGTCAACAAACTTACAAGGACATCCGGTTGTTGAGTTAATGAGTAGAGTTCAGCGCTTCGTAAGCGTGCTTATTGGCTTGGTATCCAAATACAGGTTGAACTGTAAATGCCCAATTTGGGTTTTGTAATCTTAACTTTTAAAGTTGAGTTTCACATCTTCCTCTGAGAATCAGTTTAGAGCTGTCTTACAGGTTAGGAAACACCTTTTCTTCTCTGTCCCTGCGATACCAACTCCTTGCTGGACGATGAGCTCCCATCCCTATTAGAGTAAATCTCATTAGCATTTTAATAATATCATCAGCCCAGGAGGTATCCTCATTTCCCTGGATAAATGACTATTTCAGAAGACTATTTTGTAGAAATAATTATTAAATGCTCTTCATATGTCAAGTAAATTATACGCTGGATGGACTCTCCTGGCATATTCGCAAAGTAGATCAAGTCAGCACATGTATCTCTGTGTACATGCCTTGTTCTGTCCTGTACAGAGTTACCGGGGCATTACTGTAGTTCTCCATTTTATAGTGAAGAGAGAAAAAGAAGTGTTACTCTTTATAATTGATTTAACATGTCCAAGGCATAAAATTACCAAATCTTTCCCTAAATTGAATTCTGTGTTTTTAAGTAGGCAAGATCTTTTTCTTGTAAAGCTTTGCAGTTTGGAAGCAAAGAGCATTGTATTGATTTATTAGATTGAGATGTCTGAAGAAGACGCCTCCAAAAATGTGACCTCAGATGATCATGCATCAGGCCATTCAGGAAAGGCAACTGCAGTAATGCACAAATCCATCCTGGAATTTTCTTTGGGCAGAATAATCAATAACACTAAATGAGACTGTTATTGTAAGAGGAAGTTGAAAAATGAGAAAGATGTTATTGAAAATAAAATTGCTTTTATCTGGTAACAAATTATTATAACTTCCCTTTCTGACCTCATTGCCAGAAATTCTTGTAACAGTATATAACAAATGTCAGTGTATAAATTTGCCAAATAATTAATATGGTCCTGCCTTGTGAATTGAAAAAAATGATGTTATGCACTAGTTGAATTCAAGCATAAAATTAGATTTTGCAGTCAGTAATTATGGCAATATTTAACATTTTACAAAATATCATGAAACAATGTTTATTTAGTAAGTGCATGGGGTCAGTTTGATTTCTATAGGAAACTGATGTTCTGTTTATATGCATATTATGAAGCATATGCATTTACACTACAACAAACATTACAAATCAGAAATAAATCAAATATAGAGTAATAAAAATAAATCCACTCTCTGTAGATGTGCCAAGCAGGGAAGTGCTGGGTGCTGTAGGAGCAGAAAGCTCCCCACCAGCCCTCATCAGTAGAGGAGGAGGACCCTGCAGTGCTGTTCAGCTGGGCTGGGTTAGGACACGGTGTTAGGTGCAGACCCTTCCTTTCGGGCTGCATTTCCAATATTATAACCCCCAGGAGCGCAGTGGCACGGCTGCTTCTGGCTTTGAAATGCACGCAGCTGAAATGAGACCTGACAAACTCGCTACAGGCCTGCAGCCTGAACTAGAGAACGGTCAGATCCCGCTGGTACGAAGGCTCTTAGAGATGATTAGACTTGTGCTGCAAGCCCAGGTAACCCCATGGAAAGGGCAGATTCATTTCTATTTTGTAACATTTTTAGCCTTCTTGGCTACATTACACTGTCTGTGCAGTGGTTTTACTCTGTAACTTTCATACAAAAATAAGTAAGTAAAAATGGATAAAGGGGTAGAATATACTTAGAAAATAAGCATGTATGTAAAACTAGTAATAAAATAGCTTTAAGAGGGAAAGAAAAAAAAAAAAAAAAGAAAAAAGATCAAAGGTGATGCGTTTTGGACCACTAGCATTTGGTGCTCTGCCTTCCCATCTCACCTACACTTCATCTCTAAAGACACGGTCCCCTGAATATTTCACGGATTGTGTGGATTTCGTAAGACGTGGCTTGCTTTTACACCTAGGTTGTCTCAGTGCAGATACACACATATGCTAAAGTGAGATGTATTAAATGCAGTAGTAAGGCAAAAAACATTTAATGCCATAATCTGCCAAATGAAAGAAACAGTAGGAAAGAAACCTCTTTTAATGATATCAGATAGAATAAAAACTTTTCCCCCCCAGTCTTTTAAAATCAATAATATGTCGTTTACAAAAGTATGCATCCAGTCTCATTAGTTTTCTAGCTGAATAAAACTTCATTTCAGGAAAGTACAGAAGCACCCTGTCTGAGAAACAGTATTTGTCTAAATTGGAACCTTGTTTTTTAACTTTTAAGTTAGTGGGGTGCATCTTCTGTGAGTGTTAGAAAGCCAGAAAATTTCTTAAGCAACTTTGAAGTATGATTTTCCCTTAAAATTGCTGAGCCACTAAGTTTGGGAAATTCTCTTCTTCCTCCGTTCCAGTCTTCCTCAGACGACATAGAAAAAGAAAAGGTTGGGAGGAAACTGCAACCGCTTCCTGAAAACTTGCAGTTGCAAAGACATACAGAGAAGTAAAGTGGAAAGAATGGTGCCTCATTTGGGGGGCTAATTGAGTTTTCTGAAGAACTCCTTGTATATACAGAATTCTTTTAAATCAGATTTTCAGAACAGGTCTTCATAAGCATTTCCAGTTAAATTAAAATGAGCTTCTATGAATTCTGAGTCTTACAGGAAGGGAAAAAAACAAAACAAAACAAAGCAAAACAGGAAAGGAAAACAGGTGCCCTGACTTTGGTCAGAGAGGTGAGAAACCTGGCGGGAATCGTGGGCGGCTGGAGCCGTTCCTGCCACGTTCTGTAACCGGCAGCAGGAGGCCCGTTCCCCATGGGCCCCGTCACCAAGCGTGAGCTCGGCGGTGGCCTGAGCCGAGTGGCCCCAGGCCTTGAAGAGCAAGTGCCGTGACAAGTAGCTGCTCGTCCCACAGGGTAAAGCAACAGTGGGGAAGTGGAAATAAGACTTGTACAAATGGAAAGCAGGAAAGGAGTGAAACGGTGGGATGCCGATTAACTTCAGAAGGCAAGAAATAATTGCCTTTAGAAATAGAAATAATTAGAAAAAAAAATATGGGAAGGACAAAAGTAAAGCGAAAAGGAGGGAACAGAAAGGTCACATACGTTAAATGAAAAGAGAACTCAAGGCAGAGAAAGAATATAGTGAAGTGAATGATCTGAAAACTTCCTGAAACCTTTCTTCCACAAGTTGTGTAAGATGAGGAGATAAAACACATTCACTCTATTATCAGCAGATACAGACCTATAGGTTATAAAAATAAAAACTCCCAAAACTGAGATCATGCTTTCCAAGTAAAGCAAATAATATCCTGTCAAGAAACAAGAAATGATAAAGTAAGAGCTGGTCAGGTGCCTTAAGCAGGCAAGAGCTGTGAACGGTAAAGACACTTCATAGAATCACTGAATGCTTAAGGTTGGAAGGGACCTCTAGAGACCATCTAGTCCAGACCCCC
>VZSV01000064.1:3414998-3467119 GCA_013398735.1 Nothocercus julius | reverse complement strand
CTCTCCAGCAGCTCCACATCCCTCTTGTCCTGGGGAGCCCAGAACTGCACACAGGACTCCAGGTGTGGCCTCCCCAGGGCTGAGGAGAGGGGCAGGATCCCCTCCCTCGCCCTGCTGCAGACGCTCCTCCTAATGCCCCCCAGGATCCCCTTGGCCTTCTTGGCCACGAGGGCACTGCTGCCTCATGGGCAACTTGTTGTCCAAATAAGCAAATAAAATAAGCAATTGGAAGGGCTGGGCACAGGGCAGAAGTTGGGGAAGGGAGGTGGTCAGGGTTTGCCAGAGTGTTGATACCATATCACAGAAGGCCTTTCCACGCAGAGCTCCTTGAACCCAATACAGAGAAATAGGTATAGACCAAGGATTTGGGGTCTGATTTGACTCCTTTTCTGAAAAGTGTTTCTTCCTAGATCTGAAGTGCTGGTGAGTGAGCCCTTCTAGTAGCTAATACAGAGTCACTGTAACGAAGTGTGAGAAGAGCCCTTTGGGAAATGCACAAGCCCATCCTGCTTCTCCTGAGATGAGTTAAAGGAGGTGCTCTGCGGGTGGGAAATGTTGTGGATGACCCTTTGCTCTCACGCTTACCTGAGCTCTGCCTTTCTGTTTTTAAAAGTGAAAGGAGGCAGACTTCAGGGTTTTTCCAAGCAAGCTTGTGCTGTGCAGAGTTTCACTGATCTTGCAGATTGAGCAACAAATTTGAAATGGTGATCTGAAAAATTCCAGAATACATCTGGGTCTTATTCAGGCGTCAGTGGTGGTGGTGATCTCTGCACTCTTACCACAACAGTTCTGTTACTGCCTCCAGTTTGTGAGATTCCGTCACCTTTTTTTTTTTTTTTCTTCCATCCTCTTCTAGTCTTGTCTGTGTATTTCTCTCTTGACTTTTTTCACATTTGGAAATGTTGCCTAACATCAGTTCTTGCTTTATTGTGTTGTGCAATTATAGTTTCATTTCTCCAGCTCAGAGGCAGTGTCCTTTTAGACATAAATAGAATCTTTAGTGAAGTCAGTCTGAAATGGAAATGAATATTTTCCCACGGAATTTATAATAAATTCTAAGGAAAATACAGAAGGTGGTGTTATGAGGGAACAAGCCCAAACAAAGAATTGAAAAGAAATTCAATGACAAGTTTAACTATCCTGTGGTTTGCATGGATTCACAATGGGCATGATAACATCTTTTGTGAATGGTTCTAATGCTCCCTCTCAACCAGTCACGCTCACCTCTGCCAAACATGTGAATGACTTCAGAGAGGAAGAATCTCTGACATTAGCAGGGAGACTTACTTAGCTAGAAGTAATCGAGTTAGCTTTCATAATAGAATTTCTTTCCTCATGTCCCAACAGTGCATAAAGTACTCATAGTCCATTCACAGAGAGAATGAGATTTGGCCGCCAGGGGCAGGGAGGAATAAAAAACATTCTTCAATCCAAATCTCACAGACAAGCAGAGAATGAAGCTCCTTTCTAAGGATCCAAACCATTCTTTATTAGTGACATACAAATAATGAAATTTCATAGCTTCTCTTTCAGCAAAAATCAAGAAGAGATTTTGTTTGCTTTTCACCTTTCGTTCAGATAAATTAAGGCTTTAGATTTGGGTAAATTAAATTATCTGGTGGTAGATATGGCCAGCTAAATTGTTTCTCCCCCCTGCTTCTCTCTCTGACTTGTGAATTTTTGACCACTTATGGAATCACTGGAGACCTGAGGAGGTGACAACAATGTTAAGACTGCTAGTTTTTGAGTCTTCTGTAACATAGAGCAGGGCTTTTCAGTTTTTCAGCTGATCTGGGCTCATCTTGGTGAACTTACCTCCACTGGAGGAGCATCAGATCACAGTGGCATCCCTCTCTCTCTCTCTTTTTCTCTTTTTATCCTACTTTCCATAGGTAGTTGACAAACAAGTCCTCTATGAAGTCTGCAATGGTTAGTTTGCCTCAATAAAATGTATTTGAAGAGACAAATAACCATTGCCATGGTTCTTGTTAGCCTCGTCAGCAGCTAAGATCTATTTGTGTTAAAAATAACTTCAGAGAATAAATGTAATACCTTACAAGAGATGATGGGTCATTCAACCTTTCAAGGGTTTGACTGTAGCCACACTCAATGGACAAGCTCTTTATGTAAAATGAAAGAGCCAAGCTTGTGGATTTGTACGGTGGACAATTGTCACTGGACAGGCAGTGTGTTTTGATAGCTGAGTCCTGGTGTCAAGGCATAGCAGAAATGAGGAGAGACTTGGTAGTTTTGCAGTGAACACCCTGCCAGGTGTCCTTGTGGTAGAGGGCAACGCTTCTAAGCACAGGTGAGTTACAGTGGGGGCCTTTGCTTCACGCATGGTGTCTCCATGCCATGAGGAATGGCAAGGGGTGCAGTGGACTCTTTCTGAGGAAGCCAGTCAGGCAAGGAAGTGCTGGGGTCTGCACACATGTGTGTGTGTGTGTGTGTGTGTGTGTGTGCGCTTGAGGAGTCATTTGCCCGAGGTGCTGTAGCTGTGGAGACTTGGCCTCCAAAGCTTGTGATGGACTGGAGCTTGGAGGGGACTGCCTGGTTGTTGCAGCCCCATAGGAGGTAGGGAAGACGGGCAAGAAGTATTTCAGGTGTAGATAGCATCCAGAGGATTGCAAGACATCAGGTTGTCAGCACATCACCAAGGTGCTCGTGGAGATGGCTGAAGAGGGGAAGCAGAGGATACAGTCTGGCAAAGGAGAACTACCATCCTGTGGAGAGCCACAGAGTGCAAACTGCAGCCACTCAAAGCTGAGAGCAGGAGGAGAGAAGTGGGGCTGTGCCCCCACCTCCCATAGCCAAGAAGGAGGCCTGAAGAGAGTGCAGGATAGGGTGGAGGGAGGAAGACTGAGTGTCGTCCAAGCCACTGGTCCACTATAGCCCATCCGCAAGCAGTAGCTGGTGACAGCAGAAGGAGGTTGCAGAAGATGTAAATGGGACTGATGGGCAATCACAGAATCACAGAATCATAGAGAATCACAGAAGGGTTAAGGTTGGAAGGGACCTCCAGAGATCATCTAGTCCAGCCCCCCTGCTCCAGCAGGGACACCCAGGGCATGGGGCACAGGGTGGCAGCCAGGCGGGTCTGGAAGATCTCCAGAGAAGGAGCCTGCACAGCCTCTCTGGGCAGCCTGTGCCAGGGCTCTGGCACCCTCACAGTCAAAAAGATCTTCCCATATGGAGATGAAACTTCCTGTGTTTCAATTTGTACCTGTTACCCCTTGTTCTGTCACTGGCTACCACTGAGAAGAGTTTAGCTCTTCACATCCTCTCCTTAGGTAATCATTCCTCACAGTGAAATTCATTGCAAGGAGTCCTGGCCAAAGTGCTTACATGCATTTATATTGTAGTATTCCGTTTCCTATTTTAATTATTTTCCCTATAATCTCAATAATGTTCAAGGATGGGCTTTATCCTTTTTGTGGTCTTTTGTCTTTTTTAGTCTATTATATCGATTGAAGTCAGGGTTCATGTTGGCAACCCTCAGCAATCTCCATGAAATTCTTTCATCCTTTTTTTTTTTTTTTTTCCCTCCTCTGTTGTCTGTCTATCTTTCTGTAATAACGCTTCTCAAATGCACCATTTAAATCATATTGGCTGCCTACCAAATACTGAACTTTCAAGCTTTCTGTAGTGTATCAAATGCTTCACTTTTTATGGGAAAAATGTGAGTGTTCTGCCATCCAGCACTTCCCTGCACAAACACATGAGCCCAGAAGTGAAGCACTGAGTTCCAAATCACTCAGTTCAAACATGGAAATTAATTGTGGCAGTCAGTTACCAGTTAGAGATATCTATAAATGGAATTAATCTATAGCTAAAAGTATCAGTTCATAAGTGAAATAAATTAATTCAAAACTGAAAGAGAAGAATTCTGAAGGACAGGTATTATTTTTCTCCACTTCACCCAGGCCTTTATACTTTTACTGCAGTAGTGCCAGAGAACAGTGAGACTTGACGAGAATTTGTACCTTTGTATTAGGTGCTAATAGACACAAGCAGTTGAAGCGTTACCATTAAGGCAGAGGCAAGGTCTCACCCAGCTATTAGATTTAAAAGACCTCACTTTGGTTTGCTCTTGTAACAGCAGCTTCCAAGATAATCAGTGGCCCTAAGAGTGGAAGAACGAGCTCGTTTTTGTGAGCCTGTGTTTGATGGTTCTTTCCAGGCTCCCTTCGCCATCCTGCTCCGGCTCCAGCGTGCTGTATTCCCTGTGTATTGTTCTTTCGAACCACCTTTGTCTGTACCTTTGTCTGCTCCCGGGAGTACTACCTGTCCTCGCCGTGATTAACTTTCTGACCGTGGTTCGCCTTTTACTATGACTGGTCTCTCCCCTGATTTATCAGTTTGAAAACCTCAACTTTAATGGTAGTCTAGAGATTTCTTTTTAGCAGTTGACACATTTTCAAGCGGTAATTAGCATTGTGACTTTGTTGTACATGGTGAGGTAGCCAGACATTGTAAGAGTGGTTAAATCAATTGCTGTTAGCTATTCAAGTGGAGCACATCCAAGGGACCTGACTTTCAAAAACTTCTGAGCTTTTAACCGGTCTTCTATGTTCTTTTTCTCTTTCTTCTCTTTCCCCTTAAGTTCCTTCAGGACTACAAGAAAATGGTGTTCTAGTTCTGCTCTCCTTGCATTTTTGTCCCTAAAATACATGGTGAAGATTAAAATATTAATACTTATGTCTAAATCATTGCAAACCTGAAAAAAAGAATCCGATTTGTTTGATAGCAGATAGAAATTGTCAATGAATAAAAAAAAACGTTGAATGTTCCTGATTCACATATCACAAGCTCATTTCAGAAGAAGCTGAGCTTAAATCACCTTTTTGAATCACCTTTTTTTAATTTGAGTGAAACATGAAACAAACAGAACATACTGTATTGTTTTTAACACAGGGCAAAATCTGATTTTAGAAGGCCATTTGAAATTTTTCTGACCCAGTTTATCACTTTCTACAATTGTATTCTACAACTTGGGTCTGAACTGTGTGCCATATGCCAAAAGAATACAACTGATTTGTGGTATGGTAAGCTGTGCATTGTACTCTGTGGGAGATGGCTCCGCACTGCCCAAAGCTTTGAAGCAGATCTCCTTATGTCTCTTCCTGAAATGAGCACAGCAAAGCAGCAGAAGGACTTTTTAAATGCTGCAGCTGGATTTTACAAAATCTTAAACCGCGGGGAAATCCGGACAACTAGATAAGATAAGGATGCTGCCTTCCTGTGTGCTGCCCAGCAACAGCCTTTGTAAAGGGTGGCATCCAAATGTGTAGGATGGGGTGGACAAATGCACACACTTCCCAGCATGTCCTGTGCTCCTCTTCCTTCTGAGGGAAGCACCTTTGCCTGTACTTCTTCAGTGTGCTTTGCATTTCTATGCCTATTATGTAGACAATAAAACGTTGGATGGTGTGTCTGGAAATTGCAGACAGATCTGAACTCACCTGAATGTACAAGCTTGTAGTAATGATATTAATCTACATTATATCATGATCACCAGATGTACCATAACTGAATTACAGGGAAAATTCTATAACGTTTTCCTGACGTGATTCAGTTCCAAAGAGAATGGATGTGCTGAATAATGGCAAAAAGTAGTATCCATTTACTGCAATGAGTTTGTCTGCTAAAGGCACCTATTTGCATTAATGACTACATCTTTTATTCAGAAAGACAGCTTGCTTTTTGGAGTCCCCAATACACAGTAAATATATATGTGTGTATATATACATATTTCTGTTATATAATATGTATATATATATACATATTTCTGTTATATCTCTGTATCCCAAAATAGCGTTGCAAAGCTGGTCTTTGTCAAAATAGCTTTTGATTAAAACTTTAAAGACCAAGTGGAGTGTGGAGCCTCTTTGACCAGCCATGAGCACCCTTGCCAAATTCAGATTTCCTGCAGACTATTCCACCACCTTCCCAGTTTTCCCTTCTGCTTTGTAAAAACAAAGCAGTTGCTTAAGTGCTTGATCAGGTAAGTGCAAGATCAAATCCTACTTCCAATCCTTAAAGAAAGGACAATCTTTTTTTTTTCAGCAGAAGTTCAGATGTAGAGTTTAAACCCACATGTATTTCAGATGACAAGTTCTGCTTTTAGTATTTTTAATATTATCTGTTTCTACTATTTTCTTCTTATTCAAGCCATAGCTGTCTAACATACCATTGTATCTAAGTCTTTTATAGTATTTTTATTGAAAAATCATAGAATGGGAGCAGGGGCAGTCTGCTTGATAATAGCGCATCTTGTCGCAAACAGCGGTTTGGGATGCTTCAGTATAATGGAGTTTTCCATTTTTCTTTAAAAGTATGTATGTATTTAACTTCTCTGTTAACTAACAGTAGCCTTGAAACTGTAACTAAAGTACATCAATTCAGCGCAGGCCTTTGGGATGATGAAAATCAGAGAAAAGCTTTCCTTTAAAAAAGGGAGAGGATGTATTTTTCGGTTATAAAAGAACAGCAATTCTTGTGTTTTAGTGATAACAAAAAGCAGAGAAATGACTTTAAAAATAACGAGCCAGTTTTTAAACATAAGCTGGCAAAACACCATCCTTCTTTAGGAATGACAAAATATGAATCAATTGTGAAACACTCTTCCACTATAAATAGAAACTCTTAGAATTCTCATGACAAGAGAATACTGGATTGCCCAGTCTCTTCTGGCCTAATCTGAAAGTTCTCTTTTTGAAGTAGCCATGACATTTGTGCAAATTTTCTTGTCAGTGTCTTTCATTCTGCTAGAAAAAAAAAAAAGAAAAAAAGATTTTTTTTGTAATTTTTCCTTCTTGAGCTCTCCAGTGAGTCAACAAAATCTCTTGAGATTTGTGCTGCTAGTATAAGAGCATAAACTGTCATGCTTTCAGGCATAAAGTCAAATACGAATCTGTGTACAGTGGTTGCAAAGAACAATCTTCAGATTTGCACTACCTGAGTGAAAGTTTGGGAAAATTGTTTTTTGTTCAGTATTGTTTGCCAGTTTTGATGCAGTTGTTTCTAGACATTTATGAGTTTCCGTGTAGGTTCATTTTGGGATTCTTCACATGGTTAAACATGAAATGGGGTCTTGATGAACTGAGGCCTGAATGCCCAAACGCTCCTTTGGCTCTTGTTGTGGGTGCTGAATTCCTCCAGGTATAAACACTTTATTTTGTGATACCTCTTCAAATTAATTTAAAAACTTCTGCACTGTATCATGAAAATTCTCTCTAATAAAGTGTATCCTGCTGCAGGTTGAAAACTGATTTTTTCTTTTATTTTGTCCATTGATATTATTTGTAGGTAGCTGAAGCTACTAGTATTGACTACAGTTGATAAACGTAGGGAGAACAAAGTAGGTAGCTGTCCTTTCTGTTTAGACCTGCTGCTGCCAAAACTGCGGAAAGACTAATTTCAAAGCCTTGAACTATAGTGTAAATGGAGAAAATGGAATTCAGCTCACCAACATTTATCAGTTTGGGCAAGATTTCTAAACTGAAGCTGGCCATTCAGAGTCCTAGACAACAGAGACAGGTACCTCTGGAGGACAGTTCCTGTCACCACTACCTAGGTAAGAAGACACTGAATGACTCTTTGGCTGTACCAGTTTGGGCTCTGTTGACTATAGAGGAAAGCTAAAGGACCACCTTAGACAAAGACACCTACCTTTTAAATGACATAGTTAGATGAACTTAATCCTAGGCAGGCAGACAATATTGAAATTCATAGATTTTCCTGTATTTCATTAATTTAAGTGGACCTTTTTTTTTTTCCTTTTTCTGTTTTTGCTTTTAACTTGAGAAATATATTTTTCTGGATACCAATGCATTTTAATCAGTATCTTAAGGATGGTCACATGGACTAGAAAACAAAAGCGTAGTGGCTGTACGCTAATGGTACAAAGGCTAATGGTTATAGAATTTGCCCTATTGCTTCTCTTATACAGAATTGTTCATTCTTGTTTAATACTAAGTTAATACTAATAATGGCAGTGTCAGAAATATAGCTGGTAGAGATATCTAAAATATGCAGTTAGGAAGAGGATGTATAATTTATTTAATAATATTTTCTAAGCCAAGTGCAATCTTTGAGGAGGTGGTGAATATTTCATTATCCACAATAACATCTAACTAAAATCTGTAGCATGATTATACAACTGTCATTTGGACTGAAATAAAATAAATTCTTCATTTTAGATTTAATTCTACCTCAGGTTTCTCTGAAAGGAGCACAGAGCAACATCAATAACTAACCAGGTTATGGTAAAAAATTCATGCACTTTCTTCATACCTACAAACTGAATACTTTGGTAATTTTAGAGTCCCCATATATTGTTTTACCTTGTTACTCCCAACTGTGAAGAAATTTTGCAGCAGATCTACATATGATTTAAAAGTATTGCTAGTTTCTGTGACATCTGTGAGAGTCAGAAAACTTCAGCGCTGAATTTCCAACGTGATCTTAAAGATGTCCTGGTATGCAGTTCTGCTGGTGACAGCTGTGACCAGGACACAAGGGGAGAGAATGAAAACTTTATTTCACTGAAATCCGTGGCAAAATTTCTGTGTATTCACTGGAGAACGACTTCGTCTGTGGTTTTCAATTCACTGTGACTCAGATCTTCACTGGAAAGAAATACTCACAGCCCAGCAAAATTTTGTCCCAGCTGGGAAGCTGCCCTAATCAGATCATATTATGCCTAGCATATGTCCCACTTTTCTAAAGGAGAGCACTTGCAAACTCAGACATCACTTTGTTGATTTTAATGCCGTGTAAATTATATCGGCCTCTCTCCAGAAAGAGTTCCTGGAAGAATTTTCAGAAGGGCTCATGAGCGCTCCTCACCGAGCGGGAAGACTGAACGTGTTCTGCCCGGCTCCCCCGTGCTCCCCAAGCTCGCGTATCCCCAGCTGAACACACCGAGTTTGAGACCTGAGCTCGCCGCTGCGAATACAGAATTACCTGCAAGGCAGTCACCTCGTACAGTAGTTTGTGTATAGATCCCAGTTGATTCCAAGGCTATTTAATGCAGTACATGAAATATATATTCAGTGTTTATGTTGCAACATAGAGCTTCAGCTTGCTCTTATTTCCGTCACATTGGCTGTGATGATGAAAAACTGATGTATGTAAAATTTTACTGAAGTGAAAAAGAACATTGTTGAAACAAAAAAGTGGATCAAAACAAATGCTTTTCAAGAAGCCTCATTTACTGGGGAATAACATGGAAGGATCTATACTGGGCAATGGGATTCTGCCCCAAATCAGGAAAGATGTGAGCTGAAACTCTGAAGTCCTGGACTCCTTTGTATTCATTTATAGGTATTTCAGGACTGACAGTCGGAAAGCCAGTTTTGATGTCTAATCCATTGGATGTTCAACTAATGACATAAGCACAACAGAAAAAAGTAGCTACTTTTCCAAAACAATACTCCTTTATTGCGCTCTCTATCACAGAAACAAGATTGTATAAGTTTTATTGCATTCATACATTCTTTTTTTTTTTCCAGTAGTTTCTCACATGAATTTATTTAAGCTTTGAGAGAACTTAACCGATAGATTATACAAAATTACAAAATCTTCTATTTCAAGAAAGAATGTCTTTTTAGTAACGCTTTTATGCAAAGCGTACTTTTGGGAACCAGTTTTACAGTGCCCTTAGTTCTAAACTGGAAGACTTTGGGCCTTAATTTTTCCATGAGAGGTCCTGATTCATCACTCAAGCAAAGCGGTTCGCAGCCATGCAGCTATCGTTGCGCTCCGTGGTGAAGGACTGTGCGTGCTGCACTTGACAGCATTAACTAGAAAGCTGCACTGCAATTAGCCCCTCATTCCACATGCACTCCACTGTGCCATCTTTGCTAATTCCTGGTAGTGCTTCTCTTTATGTGGTCAAAAAAAGAAAAGCAATCTGTCATGTAGTATCTTCTTGGCTAATGGACAAATGGAAATTGCATCAATGATAAGATATATCTCTGAAATCTGTTTGTTTATTGGCTGCCTAGGACAGATATTTTAAAGGCTAACAGAGTGTGTGCATAAACTTTGGGTTACCTAAGCGCTGCTTTGAAGTTTAACTGGATTCTGTTATGCAGTGAGCATCTGCTATACAATGGGCAGATAAATGGACTAATGAAAGCAGAATATAGGAGGACATGAAATGGAAAGATACAGTGAGTGAGCTGTTGTACATGCAATTATGAGTAATTAAGCACAGCATCTAAAAAAAGGAAATTGTTATAATGATACTTAACTTCTGAAAAGAAAATATCACTTTAGAAACAAAATGGGTATTGGCAGTTAAAATTGGAATTTTTGTCTGTTACAAAACTTGCACTACATAACAAATTCCGGTAGTTTAAGAACTTGACAATGAATGAATCATATTTTGGCCTATTTACTTGCAGACCTGTGAGCTGCTGATATTGACTGTCTGAAATTGAGGTGTTGCAGATGCTTGCATACAGACAAAATACAGATGTCTTTGCAATGAAAAGCATATAGTCTAAGTAACATCCTCCCAATAAAGGAAACATGGTTACGCTGTTGCAGCAGAATTTGCACAAAAATCATTCAACTTTCAGTATTTCTGTGGGGCTTTTTCATTTCAGGGTTATATGCTACTAGAATGAACAGGTGTGTGATATAATGCAATCAAAGCAGCTGCAGAGCTCTGTCTGCTCTCTTGATATCCTGTATAGCAGAAGTACCTGCTGCTTGTTCACATGCAGATTTGCGTGTCCTCTAGCATGTGCTAAACCCAGATACCTGGTAGTTCCTTAGTCACACGTTTTTTGTTTTTTGCTTACATTTTTTGCTTGGGCTCTTTAATTTCTCACTCAAATAATCCAAAGAACCATTTCAGGAAAGAAAAACTCAGAAAAAATCAGTCTGGCGGAATTTGGAGAAAGTAGATTCAGGTCATGAGAGACTCTGGCCATAATGGGAATTAGGTAAGTGTAGTAGTAATTTCCACAGGAGGCCCTAACTGTTCTTTCTCTAGGAGTAGTGAAAATCTCATACATAGCATTACACATGGGAACTGCAGTTTTCAGTGTCCTTTTCTAAGAGACAAAGCTATCTTCATACAGTGATGTCCTTGTTGGTTGCAGATAGTTCTTACTAACTTTTGTAGCTGGGTATCTTATGGTGTATTTTATTTGCCGTAACGTTCCATTAGGAATGCAAGAATTTTTGCTAAGCCTTAAAGTATTAGAAATAAAAATATATTTTGTAATTAATTGATATCCTGAGTCTGCAAACGAGTGATAGATCCAGTGTGTATTATACTTCAGTTTGGCTGGTGACTCATCACCTCTCATTGCTGTTTCTTTTCTCCTGTTTTTCCCTTGGAAATAACTGATGGATTCTCATCACTCTGAAGCAAAAAAAAAAAAAAATCGCTGTTCTTAGTGTCTTGAGAAAATGCTTTTTCCTTGCAAAGCTTTCTACTGTATGCAGTGAAGAGTGTAATTCTTTTGTGTTTTCAGATATGATTTCTCTATCTTGCAGTATATTTTTATATCTATTTGTTACTTTGGGACTTTTCCTCTTTACTACCTGCTTGCAGTTATCATGAATCGAGATTGATTAGAACCCTGCAATTTCTTACCATATTTTCTTGAAAAATAACATGTATCTTAGTAACATAGTAGAAATATGTGTCTGTAGCATAAGTAAAGGAAACTGCTCTGTAGCATAGCTATTAATAGCATTATATAAAGCCACTTGGGACTATAAGATGGAATTTTCTTCATTGTGTCAGGAGGACTAATTTGCCATACTCTAGTATGTAGTTTCTGGTGTTGTGCTCTTTATTCTTTACTTAAAAAGCATTATTGCAATATAAAAATCAAAAAATCTATTACTTAAACTCTGCCATTAGGCCTTTCTACCTGCACTTATTCCACAGAATAGTCTCTGATGCTTACATTCCAAAGTAATGTTCAAATTTTGTATTTCCATCTCCAACCATGCCTACCCTCAACCTCAAAATTGTCAGAATTAAATTAGAGTTTTACTGATAGAATTAAAAATGCTGTTCGGTCCCATGCTGTTGCGGCTCCCGCAGCGTGCCGTCGCCGTGCGGCCCGAAGGCAGCTCTGCTCCATGACGCCGGCTCCGCTGGCGCCGCGGGAAGCCTGGCACGGAGAGTCCCGCTGCCGGGCCCAGAGGGACGGCGACGGCCTCCAGTAGGATGGTCCTGGGGGCAGCGTGGTGGAAAGCGGCTGCAGCCCGTGCTGCTGCGTCGCCTCTGGCCCCGCTCGGGGGCAGTGCGTGCTCTTAGCAGTGGAGCTCAGGGTAGACTCCCCAGAGCTGTGTCTTCCCCCGCAGTCAGGGAGGGACAGACGAGTTTCGGTCACGTCCAGGGGGAGGAGGAGCGAGACGCTGCTGACCATGACTGCTGGCAGGCCGAGGTCTCACAAGGCCACCCTACTCCAAATGCTACTGACTATAAGGTACCGTAAGTGGTATAAGCAGCCGTATAGGTAATGTCTGGTACATCTTCCCACAAACTAATGTTAGAGGATATTATGTCTCCTCTGTGAACCCATACACAGTCCCTCACCCCGTCGCTTCTTTTTTTCCATCTGTCCCAGTTCTTTTTCCCGCGGGGAGAACTGCAAACCAAATGGAAGTTTTCTGGCTGTGGCACAGCATGGATAACACAGAAATGAGTTCTAGAAGTGGTTTATTGTCAAAGTGTGTGCACGCACGTACCGGGCAAATGGTTCATGCCTCAGTAGTTACTTGGAAAAGAATGTATGCAAATGGATATATATCAAGGATTTCATTAAAAGCCAAAGCAATTTCTCCTTTCCGCTTCTTGAGTCCAAAACAGATTCTGAACAGGTGTTTTATGTAATGTTTACTACACATAAGTGTTTAAATAATTTATGTTCCATTTTGTAATACTCATGAGATCTTATCTTGGCTGTTGCTTTAAATATAAATAAAGATATACTGTGACCCTCCCTCCTGCCTTCTGTAGTAACAGTGGTAATCAAGCCTCGGGCAGCCTAGCAGTAATTAAAGCTTACTTTCCTGAGACAAATCTAAATGCACATGAAAATTAGGTGAGGCCCTCAGGCTATGACAGTTTACCAGTATAGCCCATTATTGTGCTTAAGGGTGCCCTATTTACACCTTTCATTATTTGCCTTTCCTAACCTGACACTGTATTTATGTAATTTAATATCTGTTTGCTGCATGGGTCTGTGCATGTTCATGCTGATTCTGTTTCTTGCCTACAACCTCTAGTCTTTCACCCTCTCCAGATCAGTTTTCAGTAGATTTTGTTATTACTGTGTATGCAATTCCCCACATATATCGGTGATCATTTGTGGCTTTGCTGATGTCTGCTCTATGAGAAATGGGTATTGCAATTATTTATGTGGAATAACGGTATAATGCCTTACCACACTGAATAGCCATATGTCCATGAAGACAGGTCTATACATTTGCATGATCATCTAGTATATTTACTGAACACATGCTCGTGTTTTATGATGTGTGCAAATTTCAAATGAATTACATGTAGCTTTTCATTGTAATGAACTCTGTCCAACCTTAAAAGGTTTCACTGACTTGTCTGAGCAAACTGTAAGGACACTGAGGGTTAGTTCTCCCTCCCTGTCGTAGGGGACTTGCCTCTGCATAACACGCATATTTCTTACTAATGAGTAAGGAATCACTTCAGAGGAGATTTACTCCAGAGGTCACTAAAATTTAATTATATCCCCACTTGTCTCTAGGAACTCCACTAGAATTCTTCAAAAAATGTATACCTTTTTCTCAATACAACACAAGATCATCAGTAGTGGTAACTGATGTAACCCTCTGTCTATCTCTGGGTCATTTTTTGGAGTACCTTTTGTATGGAAAACTCTACAGGCTACCAGAAACAACTTTAAAGTATAAAGCGATTATTTATTGAGTATCACACAAAAGATAAGTAGGATTAACAAGCTACTAGGCTAAGCACTAATATGCTCATAATCATGATAATGCTGCTGATGAGTCTTTGCTAGCAGGCAGGAATTAATCAAGTGGAGAAGGGTTGGCTTCTGGTGCTCCCTTTAATGGGGCTTCATAGTTGTGGAGTTGTTGACTCATGCCCCTCTTCTTCCTTTAGCATTTTGTACCTTTTTGTATTGGTGTTTATCACTTGCATCAATGTGCTGCGACCTGTTGTTGGCTCAGCAGTCCTACTGCTGCCCATATTTCTATCATATATTGCCTGGCTCTACTCAGTGGACTTTTTCACAACTTTCCCCACATTTCTAGCATTTGTGTCAGAAGCCTTAGCCATGGTAGTGCAGCTGTACCCTACTAAAAATAAATTTTGCATCACAGTCAGCTTAACCCCAATATAGGCGATGAGAGAGGCTACAGTGACTCAAATTAATATGAACTCCTCTGACCACAGTACTCCTGCCCATGTCTACTAGCAGCACTCGTGTGCTACTTGGGAACTGCAAACAGATTTTTCTTCATTTAACTACTTTTATTATTATTATTCCCCATGTCGGAACCCCTGTGTCCATTTTATAATGTATGACTGAATCCTTTGAAGCAACTCAGAATCACTTTTAGATACTCCTGAGAATAATTATCCCCCTTGATTTGTTTTCTTCCTACCTATGTACTTTAGAATGTAGCCAGACTCACTTAAAAAATAAGCCTTTTTGGCTTAAATTTGCTGTTTTATTAATGGCAACACATTTTGTATGAACTCTGGTTCTCTTGAAGTTTTTAATAGGAAAGTTTTTGAAGCCTGTCTGGGCTTTCTGGTCCCTTGCAGAAATAAGGACAATGATTAAAAGTTCCAGAAGATTTAATTGCTTCAAAACAAAAGCGTGTCTGACACAATTCCAGTGTGGAGGAATGACATATTTTGCCATCTCAGGTTTTCTCACAAAATTAAATTGTCGTTTTCCAGCCAGCTCCAATCTGTAATAGTTCACTAAAATAAAAAAAAATGTTTATTACTGCAAAGATGTATGTTTTCCTTCTGAAAATCTATAGAAACCTGTCTGTAAATCCATTCTGTTCTCCTCTGTCTCTCTTCATTTAACATTTATTTGAAAGACTGTCTGCCTCAGGTGCTTCATTTCTCTTCTTTGCATAGTGTCTAAGCACTTCCAAATCTTTAGCATATTTATCCACATACCCCCTTCCCTAAGAGGAAAACGGTGCTTGGAACCAGGTGCACAGAATATCTAGAAAGAAATTGCAATGCTTTGGGTCCTACTACACTCTCGCAGTAATCCGTTATACAGACTACTGTTAGTTCATTATTTCTGTCTACGCTGCCATCAGTCTTTCTCGTACAGCTGTAGTCTCTGTTTACACACATTAGAAACTCTTCCTGAAAGGACCATCTTCTGGGTTTTATTTCTATGTCATTGTATATAGTGGCGATGAGCTTTGTCTAAGACACATGTCCATACTGCTATTAAGCTTGAATAATGATCATATTTAACAACCAAGAAGGCCAATGGGATCCTGGCTGCATGAGGAGGAGCGTTGCCAGCAGGTCGAGGGAGGGGATCCTGCCCCTCTGCCCAGCTCTGGTGAGGCCACACCTGGAGTACTGGGTGCAGGTCTGGGCTCCCCAGGACAAGAGGGATGTGGAGCTGCTGGAGAGAGTCCAGGGAAGGATTGCATAGATTGTTGGGAGACTGGAGCATCTCTCCTGTGAAGAGAGGCTGAGAGAGATGGGGCTGTTCAGGCTCAAGAAGAGAAGGCTGAGGGGGGATCTTATGAGTGTGTACAAATACCTTAAAGGAGTGTGTCACGAGTATGGGGCCAGACTCTTTTCAGTGGTGGCCAGTGACAGGACAAGAGGCAATGACCGAAGCCCAGGAAGTTCCGTCTGAACATGAGAAAGAGCTCTATATATAGCAGAACTTTTTTACTGTGATGGTGACAGAGCACTGTAACAGGCTGCCCAGGGACTGCTTCAACCACGTGCTCATCCTCCAAGCAAAAAAACCCTTCTGCTTCTCTTTAGACAGATTAACTATTCCTCACTTTGTGTGGAGAAGCAGCCAACGCTCCCTCTTTCAAGCCTTATGCATCCTGGAAGAAGCTAATAAATCCAGAAAATTGATGCAAACTTTTACTCTATTCCTAGATTTTAAAACTGCAAACTCTGGGTCATCCCTTCCATGAGGAATGGGTTATACAAGACCCCTGTACCGTCTTCTCTAGATGATGATGAAGTGTTTCCAGCTTCATAAATCAAAGTCTTTCATAGAGTCACAGAATGGTTGAGGTTGGAAGGGACCTCCAGAGCTCATCTAGTCCCACCCCCTGCTCCAGCAGGGACACCCAGAGCACGGGGCACAGGGTGGCAGCCAGGCGGGTCTGGAAGATCCCCAGAGAAGGAGCCTGCACAGCCTCTCCAGGCAGCCTCTTCCAGGGCTCTGTCACCCTAATTCATCTCTTCAAAATTAGAATGTAAGGTTGGAATTGCTCCAAAATTTAGATGGAAGATAGCCCAGCTTTATATTGCTTGTGGAACTGCATTTTATGCAGATTGCAGCTAAATGTGTATTGGCTGAAGGCCTGATCTATTCTATATTATTTGTTACTGGCCTGATTTGTCTGAAAGTGGACAGAAGGATTAGATCTGACATGAAACGAGGTATTACAATGGTAAATGCTATTAGATTGGACTATAGCTTATCTAGTCCCTCCTGAAATATCTGTGCTGTACCTCTGACATTGGGTTGCTTTCCAGGTTTGCATTTCCAAGACTTTCAGTTACTGCATCTTTTGCTCTGTACCTGGCATCTTGCAGGCCTCAGGCTTTGATTAACAAGCAGCCAAAGCAGTGAGGCTGGTTACTGTCTGTTGCTGCTTCATTTTGGGGTTTGGCTTCCTAATCCTTCAAATCCTTCAAGAGATCTGTTCATCCTTGGTGATAACAAAAAGATGGAATGCAGGGATGGAATGCAAGAAAAGATCAATGCAGGGATCATTCCATACCCCACTCCAGTTAGTCTAGATGTCTAGATCTGGCTTACACCATGCTTGACACCAGAAAAACAAACAAAAAAAACCCAACAACGACCAAAAAAACATTAGTTTCTTTCATTAGTTTCTTTTCCCTTTCCTCATTTTATTTTTTTTCTACAGCTAACACATTAATTATAATCTCTAGAAGAAACATGAGGAGAAATTGCCACGCTGCCTTCTCTGTTGTTATAAATAACTTTCTATTAAATGATCCTTTTTTCTTCCTAGTCTCCTAGGTTTATTTGTTGATCCTGAGTCAACGAAGGCGTTAAGCTCATACTTGGCTATCTACATAAGTAGCTTATGTAGATATAAGCAGAGGTTTTCAGAAAGAGACTTGAACATTTGCTCAAATGTACTCCTTAACTGAAAAAGAAATGTGTCTAAAATTGAATGGACCTGTGTGAAGTGTGGAAGGGAAGGGAGATTAAAAGAACTGCTAGCTTCTGAATAACACTAGAGCTGGAAAATTGTTTTTTTCATAACCACGTCATGCCTCTGTAACGCAGAGCTGTTGGGAGAGTGTTGCTAATTTCCATTTCAGAATGGTGCGTCTGCATTTAAACCTTAAGACTACGCATGTGCATACTGTATTAATTCATGGTGCTTTCTTCTAACATTGAAGAGTAAAATTTAAAACGTAGGAGTAATGCTGTCCTCGGAAATAATATGGAGAATCACTAACTTAAGGTCACTATACTAAAAGAACCAAAACACAGCGAGTAATAGAAGTGATTACAAGCATCACCAGGAAGACATGCATTTCATGGGGATGGAGGTGGGATAAGAAGGGGCAGGGATTCTGCTGTAGCATCTGGGAAAATGGCTCAATGGTGAATGCACGTCTCTCGTGTCTCTCGGGTAATAACACTCATTTCTTCTCTTAGGTTCAGCAGTGCTCACTGCTGCCATTATGAAACATGAAGCATGAATGTATTTTCTGACTTGGCTAATGCAGTTGATATGTTAAACACACCTGGAAAGAACCCCAGATTCTTTTATGGTGCAAATCTTAAAATCCAAATTGCTTGAAAGAGTTCTTTCTGCTTACAGGAGTGACTGGATGGTATCAATGGAAAAAGAGGCCAGATATGACACAACTCTCCTATAGGGATTCCTGCAATGATACATGCAATACAAGGTAATTTAAGCAGCTGGCATTTAAGGGAATTGGAGGTGGCAGTTGTACTTAGGAAAACATAGGGGTAATATGAACAGCTAGTTCATTATCCAGAGCAATGCACTGTCTTGCAGTAGTGTATTATTTAACACATACTGTTAGTTAAGCTGATGTCTCTTGCGTCTTCATACTGTCTCCTGTGGTTTTCCCCAGCAACCCATCAGCTTATGTTCTGACTTCTTTCCTACTAACTGAACTTCCTATTACCAGAAATGTAGATCCTAATATTTTTATGTTGTCCCCTTTTGCTCCTGGAATGCTCGTAGGGACTGTGACTCTCTCAGGGCTAACAGCTGTTACTAACAGTTGATCAGAAAGCCAGAAGGATAAATCTTCTGCCACTGTAATACTAATGCTGGTCAGCATTTTGTAATAGTAGCAATTACTACTAATTTTAAAAGTCAAAAATACTTAAAATCCAAACTCAGTGTTCTGAAATGTTTATGTGAATTGATTTCTATACACAAGTTACAATACATTTTGTTAAGGGAAAGACACATCTTTTCCAGAATATGGAGATAATTCAATAAAGATACTCCGTCTCCTCCTGTTAGACCTTCTATCCACCTTCCTACTAGATACGGGAACCACAGCAGACTACTGAACACACACTCTGTAGAATATGCTCAAATCAGTCAAGCTTCATATTTTTTGTGACATGGTCACATATCTGTATCGGAAACTGCACACAAAAACACTGTATCTAACTTCACACCTAGTGAAATTGCATTTAATAATTAAAACGTGTCATCTTGCTTCAAGTGGTTCTGTGTGCTAGTGCCTTTGGCTTGCATGGGAAGTGAATCCTAACAATGCAAGCTTGTCTATTTGATTATGATTCTTCTGTTGAAAAGCTCTCATTTCAACATCACTCTCCTCATTTTTTTCTTTTTGCCCCATTTGCTGACTTAAGTCTATGGCTGACTTTGATAGTTCATGTAGCTAAGTGTTGGCTGGCTGATCAAAATGTAGGTCAAGAATAATTATTGGTGGCTTCTGTAATTACCAGAGGTATTTATTAGTTCATTTATTAAAAAAACAAACAACAACAGAAAGCTACAGACCTCTTAACAGATCTCTTTGTGGTAGATGTGGGCCAGTATGAAGTCTGCTTTGGCCATAGACATTTTTAGGAAAAGGGATTCTGCTATGTGTTCAACATGGAGTGTAATTAAGCAATGAAGTTGTTGCTTCAAGTTGCCACTGTACTGTAAAATCAGGTTCACACAAGTGAACTTTGAAGCTGCAATGTGTTATGCAATTTATAGTAATGATGAGCCTGACAGATGTATAAATCTAGTCCAGATTTTAAATATCAGAAAGTCCTTCCCTTGAAAGGGTTTAATTTGCAGAGAGTAGAAGGCTAGAACTGGATCACTTTAGGTGCCATAAAATGGTTACCCAAAACTTTTAATCACTTCTAGAAATTTTGGCTATATACGGTGAGACAAAATCAGAACTTAAATAGCTCTTCATCCCATGAACCCTTCCCCATCAGTGTATCAGAAAGGACAGTGTTGTAGTCTTTACACAAGCATGTTTTTTTTTTTTTTTTTTTCCCTAAGGTGCCATTTCTATGATATAGTTCCTATAGTGAAATTCAACTCTGTTTTGTTGTTTTACATATACACATGTCAGCGTATATCTTTGTGTATGCACATCAATTAAAAATTAGTCGTTTGGCTTTGGTTTCAAGGAGAAGAATCCACTGTAAATTAGATAAACAAGCCAATGAATATCCTGGCAAAGTAGTCTGTTTTGATTAGTTTTGTCATTCCCCCTACTCCTTTCCTTTTCCCAGGTTTATTGCTTTTAGGTATTCTATGCTCTAGAAGGAAAAAAAAAAAAAGTCCTGTTTTTGCTCTATAGTTTTTCAGAAGGAGTCAAAAGACATAAAGAACATTCAGACATTTCTCTTTTTACTATCAAGGTTGTTCTATTTACTATTTTTAGCTTACATATATACAGAACTTTTTAGATCTTTTATCACAGCACATCTCAATTCGGAATAAAGGCAGATTGAGTTCTTGGCCCAATTGCAGAGTATGTGGTAAGAAAAAAAGATTTTGTGGGAAAGTTTGTTTGAAACTACTGCCTTCCAGAAAGTGTTAGAGCATGGAAATAATGGAGTCTTAACACCTGATGCTAGAACAGATGCAGTAGATGAAATACTACAGAATTCAAACAAGCACTGAGTAGCTGTAATCAGGTGATTGACAGTGAGGAGCTTGACAGGCTTGCAAAAGAAAACAAATGCCTTATTGAAAGTAGGGTTGTGCCAAAATTCATACAAAAAGCCAAACATCTTAGGTTGACAATGATTAAAAAAACAGAGAGAGAGTCAGAAAACAGGGCAGAGAGCAGGTGCAAATACTTAAATTGAAATTGTAGCAATTGATCACCAGGTGTCTTGCAGCAGTTAATAGGGAAAGAAGAGCAACTGGGAGTTTCATTTACTCTGTTGCTTAGAAAGAGGTAGTTTGAGTATGAAGGCTTTCTTGCTTTTTACTGTAGTAGAGGCCCTAGTTTGTCTTTGAACAACGCTGTAAGAGGTGGAGTGTGAGGCAGACCAGCTTTTTTATAAGGTGAGTGCATTGTTAAGAAGTTGCCTTTTGGGTGGATTTGGGGAGAGTGGGTAGGAAATGAGTGTTGCAGGCTTCCTTTGGGCCCCACTTTCTCCTTGGAGCCCAGGATGGATGTGGCCTGGGGGACTTGGCCTGTGGTAGGTTAGTGTGTGGTGGCTAAGAAAAGATGTGGCCAGGTGGCCTTAGGTGGCTGTTGTTTCATTTTGTTTCAGGCATCTCTGCTAATATTGCCTTCATTTTGTCTGGTGTTCTGCTCTCTGTGAGCTTGCCTATCTTGCATGAATAGAGTGTGTTAAGTTGATCTGTTTTGATGTAAAATTTTACTTGAGTTCAGATACAGGTTGTGGAATTAATTTGAAGTCTCAGGTTGCAAGCTTTCAAGTGCAGGGGTACCTCTAAGACTGAGGACGTGAGTGGTGGGGGTTTATGCTTCTAGTTGTTTACTTTCCCAATGAACTAAATTTCCTGCTGTCTGTGACTGTAAACCACTTATGCAAACACTCAGTCTTATTAGTTAATTACTCATGTGTCTCAAACTGCAAATTCATAGAGAAGTTATGTCTGGTACGTGCTGTGTTTAACCTGCTTTTATTCATGTGCTTGTATGCTTTTACTTCTGAACTGTATCTGAAGAAATTACTAAGTGGCTGCACTTGCTGTACTGCCACAATGTTTAGAAATGCATGTTTTTAAATGGGAATCTGAAAACTAATTTCTACTCAATGGTTTTGTGACCTAGAACTAGTGATTTGGATCTAGAAAACAAGATCTGTGCAACTACATACCTTCAGCTCTCTCACAGACTCTGAAGAGATTATTCTTAATTGGGCAAGTCAAGATATATTTACCAGGAAAACCACTTTTCCTGTGAGGGTGACAGAGCACTGGAACAGGCTGCCCAGAGAGGCTGTGAAAACATTCAGAAGCTGCCTGGTCATGGTAGTGAGCAACGTGCTCGGGGTGACCCTGCTGGTGCAGGGGGTTGGATTAGACGATCCTCAGAGGCTCCTTCCAACCTCATCCCTTCTGTGATTTGGTGACATGGAGCTGGTTGGTTGTGAGCTAGCTTTGCATACCTGGTAACCCCAGTTAATTATTAGGAAAATCTGCATTTATAGACTACTTCAATGGAAGATAACCCTGTTTAAGCCTTTTCCTAAACTTTATGCCGTACCCCAGCATGCCTCATGAAAATGAGCTTAAATAAGATAGGACGATAACCAGGCTATATGAAAACAAATGTATCACATTATTATTGTATCTTTTGAAAGTGTAGGTCTGTCTATGTTCCTGACACAATACAGATATTGGCAGCCAGAGTGGGGAGCTGTTGGGGTTAGCAGAGGTGAGGAGTGATTGCTTAGGTTACTGTTAGCCACAGGTGATGAATGCAGGAATGATAGTGGTGTAGGCAAGACATGGAAGAAGCAAGTGCAGCACCCTAATTTCACCTAAAACAAAAGCAACGGGAAGAAATGTTGGAGAGTGCTGTGACCTTGTTATAAAAGAATAAGTCACCTTGGGGTGAGTCTTCTTTCCTACAGCCTCAACCTTTGTGTTTTTATTAATCATGAGTTTATTTTTTATTCACTTTTGAATCCACTTCCACTACAAGTGGATCTGCCCGACTCCAGGAAGAACAAACTTCATCTGCTTTTGTTGTATACTCTTATTGTTTTCTCTAAGCCCATGCTCTATTTGCTGTTCCTCAGCAAGTTGCTCTCCTTCCTTTTCCTGTAATGACTCTAGGCTTTAGAGTATCTGTCTCTTCCAATTCATCAAACACAATGCTTTGTCCAAGCTCTACTATTTGAGTTACGCTACAGTCTTGCTTTGCAAAGCTTTCAAAGTTGTGAATGCATTCCTTCCAAACACTATTTGTTGCATTGCTAGTAATTGAGTGCCACACAACAGGAAAGTATTTGAAGGCATATTGTGTGTTGAAACTCTTCCAAAAATGCGTGCATTGATGACTTGTGTGGTTTGTCAATCGCTTCAAGTAAACACATCAATGTTTGCTGTAAATAAATCAACCTAAAATAAGCAATTATCTAGCAGTTGAAAAAGTGAGGTAGTGTTTGGCAAAAGCACAAGTGGAAGGTTCAGAGGCAAATCATGAAGAGGTGGACGTCTTGGTGCATTCACAAGGATCGACAAGGCTTTAAATGCCATGTTATTTGCATAAAACATAGGTTGGTATTGTGGCTAAAGCAGTTTACTAATGAGTCTTTCGTAATACTGAAGTTAAGTCAGGCTTTGGTCAAAAGCTGGTGACCAAACAAGTCCACAGGCTCTAGTATTTTGACACCCTTGAATTTTATGAATGGTAAACTAAGAGCATATTATATTTAAAGTTGCCAGCACTGTTGCCATATAACATTGAAGTTGCATCATCTTGCTGGCTTTCTATTTTCAAGTTTACATTTCTTGGTGAGGAAAGGTTCTTGATGGTACTTGTTTCTGAAAGTCTTGCCTCACTCATGTTGAGTGTTTGCTGTGGTTGGTGGCCTCTGACCTTGTCTTTCAAATGCTGAGTAAAAAGGAAATGGGGTCTTTTTGAGTGGCGCTTGCTGACTGCACTGTAAATCTTGTTATGAAGAGACTGTCTCAACTTTTCAAATCACCTTTTACTGAGTTGAAAATCCTTGGTACTGTATTGTTAATGTATTAAAGTGTAAAGTTTTAGTGCTTCTGTCAAATCCAAGTGGAACTTCATGGCACAAAGTTGTGTTTTCTTTTTTCCTTGTTTTGTGGATCAAATGTTTCTCATGTAGTCAGTAACTTTCACAGAAAAATCACTTGTTTTGGCCTGAATGTTTTCTTTAGTGATTCAGTGCTCAGTTTATGGATCTTATGCCAGAGTTGTTCACATACTGACAACTGCCAGGAGTTGATGGTTTCTCACTGTTCACCAATCTCTGCAGTGTTTCTAGCTCTGTCTCTAAATTTGTAGCTTTTGCTGGGCTTGTTTCATGTTTTTCTTTGCTTTCTTTACAGTATTATGAGGGACACCAAAATCAGATCCCCTTTATGAAAAAGAAAAGCTTTTTTTTCCTTTAACCAACAATGTCTTTTCATAGTAATGTCATTCTCTGTAGTTTAATTATTTAGAATATATTTTCCCTGACCACTAAACAAGATTGTGGGTGAATCCTCAATACCCATAAATTTTGGGTATAAAAGATTGCCAGTCTGGCACCTGAACAACAGGAACTGGTTTTTGCAAGGGACATCTATACTTAAGCAGCTTTGGGAAGAGCTGGGTTAGCTCAAGGTCAAGTGGCTCTGAACAGGTTATGCTGCTGCAGCTGACTTCGCTCTGACACAGTTCTGTGGTATCAGTCACCTGTCTTGTGGCAAGGTTGCAATGGTCAGACATGCTGCACTCTGAAATTCAAATTTGCTTATGACTGTTGAGTCTTCAGTAGCAAAATGCTGACAGGGCAAATTGAAAAGCGAAGCTCTTCATCTGAGGGGAGGTGGTGGTAGCTGTTAGTGTTAACTGTGACATAATCTATGATTTAGGTAGTGGTGGTGATGAGCACTATGCCCTGGACTATGGGAAGCAATGCTGGAGTCATTCTTCTGTTTCCATCTTGGCAGGGCTGCATCTTTCACACCTGCTGACTTCTATCCAAAGACAGATGTTGGCTATATGTTCCTTTTTAATCTCTAAGCTGGGTCTACCCAGGGTTCAAGGTTGCCTTCCTCTAAAGATTGCTTTCACTATTTTCCATTTGTGCTTATGCTCTTGGGGTTTGGAGGTGTCACCCTATCCTTAATGTTGTTCTTTGTGACCCTGCTACAATGCTTCCATTGCTTAAATGTGTTTTAAATGCAAAACTTACTTTTTTGGAGCATATCTAGCTGGCCTTGCAGGTTAGAGGGCCCTGTATTAAGGTCACAAGTGTGTTTAAGGTTTGTCCATAAGTGCTCAGTGCCTTCTAGAACTGATTGCTTAAGAGTATTGAAGTTGCTTCAGTATCTACAAGTGAAAAATGCATTACCTAAAGGTCCTGACCTGGATCTCCTGAAACTTTGTCCATAGGGATGCTCTTGCACAAATGAGCAGAAAAAGTCAACTGACCAGAACATATAGCAAAATAGTCAATATAGAGCAACGAAAGGACGGTGACACTTACTCTAAATATTCTTGTACTTCTGTTTTGTATCTCTAAGTGAGGCTGATTATAATCAGCTGTGAGACATGTTGTAAAGGGAATAAATGCATTATATAAAATAATGCATCTGGGGCACTTGGCTATTGCAATGACTCTGTGAGTGGTGGGGATAAGAGATTTGGCTCTTTTGAGGTAATGAGCCATTTTAGATAAGTTCTCTACCTACTGTTACCTATTATAGCTAAAGGGGAAAACAAAATACAGGATCCCTTAGCATGATATCTTTTGAGGACAACACTAACTTTTTTCAGCTGAAAATGTTTTTCAGCCTCACTTATTAGAGGAACAAAACTGTGCTCAAGGATATGAGGGAGAAATGTGTTATTTGTATTAAATATATGATTAAGAAATTTGAATAAAAATGAAATTTTGCAACTTGATTTTGGTGTTATATTTTGGAAAGTACTCTGAATTTCAGCTTTTTTAATAGAAAAGAGCTTCCAAAATCTCTGTTGAGTCTGAGTACTCAGCTTGTGTATTTGCGGACCTACAAGAGAGCCTGTGTTCATACGATGCGCACTGATCTACTGCAGAATTGTGGTAGAAAGGGTAAGCTTACCCAGTGTGGAAGTGCCCACATTATGTTTGTAGCATCATATCTGCGTGTGACTGTTACCAATGGAACTTGGCTCTTATTAGAAGTATGACCAGAAGAGTGGTTTTTGTTGTTGTTTGTTTTATTTATTTATTGATGGAAATGGTAGGAGATAAGAGCAGATCAAATCTTGGAAAACTGAATCCTTCCAGAGGGCTTCTGATGCATTTAAGAGCTTAAACAGGATCTTAACACAGCTGTGAGTTCTTACAGTATTCTTGCAGTATACTTTTTCTTTTCTTTTTATATCACAAGTGGGATATTTTAGTGGAGAAGCCCACCTATGCATGCTTTGCTAGTGTTCTTAGATCCTGGCAGGAAACTCTATTTTCCCTGCTGTTTTCCCCCACCCTCCTATAACCCTGCCTGAAGGTTATAGGAGGGAGCATCTGATGAAACACCCTTTTACTACTGCTTCTGTACTCAAATTCATTTCCAGAAAGGGCCCATGAGGGTTTGGGAGAGGGGGCAGGATACCTTCTTTGAGGAATTCCTGATGCTGGGAGAAGGATGGGCATCACTGGTTGGTATGAGACAGATTGCTTAGCTCTAAATATCATTGCTCTAAATCTATAAGGATTTTGATCCATTAACTCCAATGGATTCTAGGAGGTGGGATTTTTATTCTTTTATTTCCTCACTTCAGTGAGCTTTGGATCAAATTCAGAGATCTCTTACAATTTTGAAGTCAATGGAATTGAGGATAGTGAGAAATCAATTATCTGACTTTAGAGGTACCTGCACAAGATGCAGACTTCCATCTGTGAATAAAGAGAGATTGATTTTCTCAAGGATATTGTGAGCTTAATTCGGTNCATATTTAAAGCAAACAAACAAAAAGAACTGAGGTAGACTTTAGTCATGAAGAAAGCAGAGTGGAATTCTAGGAGGTGCCTTAACACATGAATTACTTGAGTTTGATCTAAAACTGCCTGGAATTTGACTCCTAAAAAGATGAATATTGCACTGAACTTTTTCTGAAAGCAGACATTGTGTTTGCTCCATATGCAGGCTTTGTCTCTTAGTTTGAAGCATATTGCCTCTCCTGTATGAAGCTCAGAGTTAGGTCTGGGCTAACTTGCTTTGATTTTACTTTAGTATATGAGACTGACATTCCTAATTTTCTCATTTTGAATTTACATCTTTAATATGACTACAGTGGTTATTAGCACTTAGTTCAGATATTGCACTCTGCATCTTCAGAATGCTTGCAAGTTAATTAAGCTTTTCCAATTACTTGATCTGAGTTGTGCAGACACTTAAATATAGCATAAGCTCTTCCCCATAGCTGCCATGTTGCATTTAACATGTAGGCAGGAAAAATGTGGGTAAAGTAGCAGGGGCACAGCTTCCGATTCTTGTCCCCTGTCATTTTTTGATTATCTGTCCAATAAAGGCGATTTCATTCTGAAGACAAAGTTACCATTACCAGTCTGAAAATGGACATGGCTTGTCTTGAGGGACGTCCCTTGTCTTGACATCCTTTCTCTTTGGGAACTAAGGGACTCTCGGGGCCCAATCTCTGGTGGCTTCTTGGTTCTTAATAACAGGACAGACCCTTTTGGAAGTGCTATTGGTCCATGACACTTGGAAAATAATCCTTCTTCAGTCAAGTGCTTTCATAATAGTACTTAATACTAAATTATTAATTTAGTTAATATTCCAGTTAACTAAAAGACACATAGTCTTTTGTCACGGGGCTGTGTTCTGTATCGGTCTGTGTTTATTTTGTAATATTCTGTGGGCTTGCATAACCTTTTTTGATGTTTTTACCATTTCTTTTTATATCACTGCTTTCTCTGTAAAGAATATATCTCTGATCAATATTCTCAAAGCATTTTTTTCCTAGACCACAAGCTAACCCGGAGTTTGTACAAAAACTGAATTTGAGGTCTGTTGCATAGTCTGCTATTAGCAGAAATAATCTTTTGATGGGCATTTTAGTAGGGTCTGGTGGCTTATGCAATTCTATACTAAATCTTTAAAGTTTTTAAAGAGTTGTATCAATCTTCTGAAATACTTAAATGCTACATAGAGAATAAATGGTCTTTTGTTAATTAAATTATGCAGATTCATTGCAGATGATCAAAAATGGATTTATAAATTCCTCCCTGTGGAGGACTGTGGATAGTCTTAAGACCTGTTTTCACATGAAATTTCTAAAGAAACTGATATAAATGTTGTTGGGGGGGGGGGAAGGGCTTTGAGACGTTAATCTGTTGGGCATGACTTTGCCATATCTGCAGAAATATTCCAAACCCAGAAATAGTTCCTAATGACTTCAGCTACAATCAGTTCTGTAAAAATACTGTATTCCTGTAGGTCTCTTTGGTATTTTTTTGACATTGGTGTTCTACTTTGTTCATCCAGAAAATGTGAGTGAATTCTAACATGCTCCTTGAATGGAGTTGGTGGTTTAGGCTAGTAACATTTTATTTTTTTACTGATGTTTCAGAACTTTCTTATGTATTACTCAACAAAGGTGAGTAAATTCCACATTATATATATACATAAATATATATACTTTGTATTATAAAATGTGGATTTTTTATATATATACACACATATATATGTGTGTGTGTGTGTGTGTGTATATATATATATATACACACACACACACACACAAAACACATGCCTGTTATCCATGGCCTGAAAATGTTCTGTTGCAGATATGACTTGGTCACCCTGTGCTTTGGAACAAGATTGTGTGGTTGTTTCTCCTTTTCCCAAGCCCTGCCTTTTTTTCTTGCTTTGTTTTCTTTTCTCTTCCCAAGAATCTTAGCCAGGATTCTTGACCTGAAGGCTGTTTGTGAGATTCTAGAGGCTTAAAAATCAGCATGCAATACTGTGCTCAATGTAACTCATTCTTGGTATGGCTTGCGCCTCTAAGAAATACTCTACTGTTACTTGAACTTGTTGCTAATTTAAAAGGTAAGGCTTGCTACTCTTGTGTAAATAGTCTTGTATCCTGGGAGCTTCACAACTATTTATCGAAAAGTAGAAGTACAGTGAGAAGGGAGGAATGGGAAGAGAGCCAGTAAAAGGAGGACTTAACAGAAGAATTTCTAAAGAGGGCTAAAGCTTTGGATATTCCTCTTGTTGGCCAGGTCTGAGACACTTCATAAACAGATCCTTACTTCCAGTCATGGAAGCTTAACTGAAGCTGCTTGCAGATTTTGCAGTTTCCTCCTACTTAAAATGAGCATTTGCCCTGACCAGAGTCTCAAGGCTTAAGTAAGGTGCTTCTGTAGGTGTCTTCCTCTCAGGCTGTTAAAAGAATTTGTGCAAAAATGGGAGGTAAGGGAAGAACGGAGTTATCCTGAATGCGGTTGTGGCCAAGTTGTCTGGACATGCTGACTCCTGTTCTGGGATGCTTAGAGCCTTAGCCCTATTCAAAGAGTCATCTCTTGTGTTTCTAGGAACTTCATGCAAGTAGCTTTTCTGAGTCTCGGGAAGTTTTGGAGCATTGACCTGTTGGTCACAAATGGAATGGAACCAGGAAGACAACTGAATAAATGAAAAACAGTAAAAGGCTCTTAATGTTGATGGAAGGGGGAAAGGTCTCCTCCCTCTGTTCCATGTGCTGTTCAAGCAGTGTCTAAGTTTAAGTTCCAAAATAATGTTCCCACTTAATTTTTATCAGCAAATCACTCCCTCCCAAATGCTTTTAGTGGCCTCTTTGTGAACTTGAAAAGACTGAGGTATGATCTTCACTGTGAAGATCAGGTGAAATCTTAATGGAAATATTTTCGTTATATCTAGTTGCTATTTCTAATTATAGGAAATGCTTAAGTATATATTGATTTTGGGGGTGGGAAAGGATGAGGACTCATTTTTAACTTGAAGACATTAATAAAGCTACTTTATCTTTTAGTCACTTTTTTGGAATTGGTTTTCTGAGTATTTCTAAAGTTCACACAAAGTTCTTTGTATATACAGATGTAAATACTTTGTATACAGGTAAATTACCTTCAATTTCTCTTCTTTCTCCTCTTTAAGTCAGTGTGTAGCCCTATTCATCATCAGCATGTCCTTTTATATTCTTTAGCCAAAATGTGCTTTATGAAAATAGGTGAAGACAACCATTTGTGAAACTGACTTGTTTTGGATGGCATCTTCATGCTTGCAATGAGTTGTGTATGGGCTAGTTTGGGTGAAGTTGCAGCTTGTTGCTTGTGACCCAGAAACAGCATGAATAAAAACTTCAGGGCATTGGGCAGGAGAGGCAGTGCAAGAAGTGTGAGTGTCGTGCTTCGCAGATGTGGGGAACACAAGAAATTAGAGGTCTGAGAGCAGTTTACATGTTTAGGATGGAGCAGGACATACCTTGGAATAGAAGGCTGAGAAGGTAGGACACTGCATGTGGGATTTGAGGCTGAATTTTTGGAAGTGGTTTTATTTATTAAGAAGGGTCAGAGTTTAAGGAGATCTCTAGTGTGTATTACGAAGGTAGGCAGGGATGGCTCTTGATCTTAGGAAAGCTTTGGAGTACTGCTTTGAGGGACAGGCTCCGGCCATTCCTTGCTTAGTGCGTCAGGTTGGTGGCTAGACTTAAAACAGAATTAGAACAAAAATAGTATTCATAACTGTATTCAGGCCTAGTGAATATAAAAGCTGGAGCACATATCAGAGTTTTGATAGCTGATAAAGAATCTTATGTTACAATGGAGAGCCATTTTTTTGAATATAGAGGATTTTTTAATGAATATATAAAATACCTTTGCAAGCTTACACAAATTACTGTAATGTTTGAATACTTGTTTTTTATTAGTTATAATCAGCTCAATCAGTTGTACTTGCCCCCCTTCTTTTCCCAAGCCTAAGATGTTCGTACCAGTTTGGGTTGAAAGTGGGAATGCTCTTATTCAAGAAAAGAAGTTGGAAACTAAGCTGACTTAGAAATACTGAAAAGAGTTGTTTCCAGTGAAATGCACCTTGAGTTAATTTAAAACTAATTTGTCTCCTGAGCCCTAGTAATGTGTCATGGGAATTGTAATTCAATTGTTCCTTTTCTGTAGTGAGGCCTCTGAGAGGTGGCAGTTTTGTCCAGCTCTGCTCTTCATTTCTTTAGCTGACCCTTGGCAAGTTGTTTATAGCTCTGGTGTCCCTAGTGCCAAGCCTGTGCCCCAGCCCCTGTTGCCCTGTGCCTGTTATCTACACCTCATCCTGTCCTCACTCCTCAAGACCTCTGCTATCATACGAGCCTCTGTTTCTCAATGCCACACTATTACGTTGCTCACAATTACCTCATTCTAAATAAAGTGACTGCTTGTTACTGCTTCTCACTTGACTTTTGCATGGTATGGCTCTAGTTTCATCTAAGTTGGTCATAGATGGACCCGGTCACTTGAAGAACTTTCTGTCATGGCCAAACCAAGTGAAACGAAACCTTGGGCAAGTCGAGATGTTGTTGGGCAAAGCAAGCCTTAGTCCTGAGGCCCTTCAAAAATGGCACAACATCTGTGCTCTGCTACTAGCAATGACAGTAAGTGTCCCAGCTCTAACAACTGAATGAGCAACTGTCTTTAATCTTGATTATGGACCAGAAATGTACAGCTGAGACGGTGACCTGCCCTGGTGACAGAGAAAGGCCGAAATGGAGGAGACTTTCTTAATGCTGCTCAGAGCTGCAGGCTTGGCCTCTGTGTATTCCCATGTGGTGAACAGGTGAGGTACCTACTAGAGGATACAGCAGTCTCTGGGAAACATTCCTCTTTCTTGAGGTTTCCCAGCAAATAGGAGGGCAAATAGGAGTTGCTGTTCTCACCCTCTTCATCTTCAGTTCAAGCCCAGTGTGCAAAGGATTCCCACCTGAGGGCTTTGGCAGCACAGCCTGATCAGGTAGGTCTTTAGGGAATGTGGGCACTGCCTCTCTGGCTCCAGTTTAGCTCCTGCTGAGTTCACTGCCCCTGCATTGCCTTAGCTGACTGTCAGATCTGAGTCTGGGAGTGTGTGTGAGGATATTTTGGGGGTGTGAGTGTTGTACATACAGCAAGTCATTGGCCAAAGCAAAAGGACCATTATAGAAAAGCCTGAGTTTCCTAGCCTGAGGTCATGTTCCTCTTAAAAGCAAGAAATAAGCAGAGTTTTAGCACTCTGTACAGCAATGTTTATGTCAATGCACTGATTCCTCATTGTTTTAAATGCTAATGCTAATTGAAAGAAGGAAATAAGAACCTTTGCTTCTCTTTTTTAAAAGCAAGAATGTCATAGCTGTAGCTTTATGGCAGAACGCCCTTTATTGCAGGCAAAGATCTATCAGTCTTAATCGTACTGTGCTATTCAGAAGAAACTGGCTGCCATTACCTCCATCTAGACCTAATGTTGGTTTTAAATCAAATTTGAGGAAAACAAAAAAAAGTTGCCAAGGAAGTTTTCCGAATACATATTGCCATATATGTTTCCATAGTCTCAATTATTCCACTGTGAGATATTAGATTAAATTTTAGAATAATACACTCATTAGCACAGAATATACTTAAGTGATTTTATTTGCAGTGATGGAGAGATTTGGCTTCATGCATGTGTAAATCCAAATGTAAGGATTTAAAATGTTAATTAGGGATTAGTGAATATGTGTATAGCAGTATTCTAGCTAATCTGAGAAATCTATTCAAATCTGATCAACATGCAGGAAAATGAGAATGAAAGCATAGAAAAATCTGTTCTTATTTGTGTGCAAAGGAAAGGCAACTTTTTGTGATATTGAGGACCTAGAATAACTTAAATCAGCCCTCTTTGTTAATAGATTGCCATGATATAATGTCATACGAAACCTAAAAGATAGCAGGGCTATATGTGTTTTTATTTTTTTGTTTTGTTTTTGTTTGTTTGCTGGATGCTCAATACGATGTTTAGTATGAATTCTCAGAGTTCATTTGGTGTGGCTCAGTTTGATCCTGTACAATAGGACCCTATCCATTTGCACTTTATTCATGTAAACTTTTTACCCTTGCTAACTTTTAAAATTCAGCTATCAAGGCAGCAAAGAATCTGTTAGCATCTTCTCCATCACTTATATTGTGACCTCAGAGTCCACTTTCAGAATTACAAATGCTCTGGAAAAGAAACAAAATCTTACTTGTTCTTTCTCATGCCTATGGTGTCACACTAAGGAGGTTAAAGTATTAAATTGCTTATAGGCCAGCAGTGTATTGTCATTATCATAATTTGTATAGCTCTGTTGAAATACAGTTAAATGTAAGTGCATACTCTGTGCTAAATACAGAACTGTCCATAAAGTACTTTTATACCCTCAGAATGGTATTTTCAAAGTTTAAGGCAGTTTAATGAGACCTCAAATGTAGAATATTGGCATTGTTGAAAGAGCTGGCAGTTGATTCTGATTTTTGTGTTCCTTTCACAGTAACTCTTTTTTCCTCAATGGGAAAGAGCCTGGGATTTATCCTGTGCAATATCTGTTGGGAATACTGAGGCATGATTAACACAATTCTTCACTCAGTTACTACTCTTCTGCACTATTTCAGTAGAAAATGCTTCTTAATGCCAGCTGCCTGAGTAGAAATACAGGGGGGGGGGACATAGCGGGGGGGGAAGGTGCAGGAGAGCAAAAGGCCAGGCTGAGTGTTCTTGCCTTCAATTGTTCTTAAGCTTTAACTTCGTCCTCCCCAACTCATGTTTGGGTCAAACTTCACTTGCCTTAAGTTCTCTTACTGGATGCAGCTCCTGTGTGAGAAGCACCATGAAATTAGTTGTTAAAATGTGAAATGAGGTTCTTGCTAACTGAGAATTCTGTGACCCATATCAATTGCTAATAAAGCATTATTCCATTAATAAAGGTTATACTGCTTCTGTATATTTATTTAACCATATTTCTAATGGAAATTTCCATGCAGCTGGATCTCTGTAACTAATTCATGAATCCCAGACTTGGGCTCTGCTCAAAGTGATCTTTTTCTCCAACTTCCCTATAGTGTTGTGTGACACCTGTCATAACTACAACAAAATATGTGTACAAGTGTTCTCACTTTTTTTTCTCCGTGAAGAAACATATCCCCACTGAAACATATCTAAAGATCAGTGTAGTCTTCTGTTGCTTTGCAAGATGCTCATTTCATTGAAAGTGTATATGGCTTTTGATTAGGGATCTTGCGAGCTGGGAATCTGTAGTGTTTAACCACGTAAGAATCTGGGCTGGAGACCATCCATCAGCTGAAAGTGACAGCTGCTCACTGCCTTCATCCAGCCTTCTGCTCATGCAGGTATCAGTGCCAGCCATAGCTTTTTATGTATGTGCTGTTTATATCCACAGAACAAGGTCTTGTAATTCTGGTGTATTGACTTTGCACAGTGAAACGTGAGCTGTTGAACTGTTACTCTACTGTCTACTCTCTTTATCAGAAAGAAAAGCTTGGGGTTGAGCTTGGGGGTGCTGTGGCTCCCAAGCAGGGACAGCCACATTGCCCTAGCTCTTCAGGGCACCCATTAAATGATGGTTTACAGGAGGGTGTGAGGGGAGCTCATGTATTTGCGCCTTGTTTTTGTTTGGTTGTTCTGCTGCCTTCGTCCTTTCTGGGTTTGTGTGGGTACCACACTGTGCCCTCAGGATCTTTTCTTGACACCTCTGGAAGTTAAGTTCCAAGGACTCCCTGGGTTCTTATCTCCCTTTTTTAAGGGATGTAATACAAATTCAGGCCAAACAAAATCAAGTGCTACCTGTAGCACAAATCTAAATATTTCTGGAGTTGATAGCTTTATTTCACTAACGGTATCAATTTACAGAATCAGAGAATGTTTTACAGAATCAATGTTTTGTCCTCAGTTGCCCTTAACAGGCTGTAGGCTACTGATTGTTTAACAAAGGGCAGCTGCTGCTGTTTGGGCGAGTGAAGAGCTAACAGTGAAACTGTTGAATTGCACAAACCCTGCTGCTGTGGCAGAAACACGACGGGGAAGGGCCGGATGCTGTCCCCAGCAGCAAGATGGGAAAGCAGAAAGTCTTGGGGAGGCAGAGTGGTCTTACTTTGCTTAAAAATTGCAACAACACCTAACTCACTGAAAACCTGGTACCTTTGCAAAATTTGCCTTGCTGATGGTGCAAAGAGCAGATGCTCTTGTGGATCTTGCCGGAAGGTCCTGGAAGGATCACCTCATGAGAATGTCGCTGTGCTGTGGGCAGGTGTCTCCCCTGAGAGCCCAGCACTGATGAGTGGAGCAGGGATCGGGGATGGCACCTGACCAGCTCTCCTGGCTGGACCGTGAGTATCCCTCGCCTCCCTTACCTGGTGTGTTGGGCTCGAGTACCTCCTCACAAGGCTGAGATCCCTCTGCACTGAGGCTGTAGACACGCGAGCACCCTTGCAAGGTGGAGAGGCCTCTGCGCTTAAGGGGAGGAAACACTACAGCACTTCACCGCAACAAGCAGTGCGCTCTGCTTGGTTGCGCGAACTGCTACTTACCATTTACTAATTGCTAGGCCAATCCCTTATAACAATTGTACTCGTTAATGCCGGTGGCTGCTATCACAAAGATCTTGCGCTGGGGAATAAAATGAACTCTCTAAAGCCCAGGGGCTGGATTATCTTGCTGTCTCCTCTACCAAGCTGGCACGACACTGTCCGGTACTTGTCACTCACCTTAGCAATGGAGCTAGCCTTGAGCAGGAGGGAAGGAGCTGCGCAACTTAACAGAGTAGAGGTACAAGCATTATGATGGAAACTGCTTTTTTTAAAATATATATATATATAGGTTCAGTCATCTGGAGAAGTATGTGAATAACCTAGAACCTGGGATCACCAAGGTCAAGTCCAGCTTTGTGCTTCTCCTTGGTTACAGAATAAGGAAGTTTGATGTATGGTAAATTCTACTCCCAGAATAACGAAATGGCTCCCTCAGCTTAAGCTATCCTAGTACTAAAGGGCTCATAAAATAAATGCTGCTCACACTTGTTTATTTTGTAGACTTGCACAGTGAGAGAAAAACAGTCTATCAGCCTTTATAAAAATTTAAGGGCTTTTTTTTCCTTTCACTTTAAAGGACAATTATTAGCTCACCAAAGCTAAGCTGTGTTGTCAGTACACTTGGTACTTTCTGGTGTTTGTCAAGGCTTCAGCACACTTATTCAACTTGGTATTTCCAGGTTTTTTGATTGATTGCTGTTCTAGTGGAAAAAATACACAAACTGAACTCAAACACCTCAAAATGTAATCTGAAGTATTAGTGGAGTTAATTGTCATGGCTTTTCTTGTGGCCAATTGTTATATCCTAGCATATTTCAGTTGAGTCATCTTTCAGGAGTAAAAACTATTTCTGAGTGAGGATCGCAATATTGGGGCGGAATAGCGTTTTACATTTGTTAAAGCTTCAGCAATTGGGCTTGGGATAAAGATGTTTTCAGTCTTTTAACATAATTTATTAAATAGTTTATAGTAGCTTCTATAGCTCTCATTCATGCTATCAATCCAACAGTATGTTTCCATAATCTTTTGAGACACAGATGCAAAAGATGGTGAGATGGCTTTCCTGTATTGCAAAGGAGGAAACTATTGATAATGAGATTATTGACCTAGGGGATGGAATGACAGATGAACTAGAGGACCAGGGAGGCTGTATGAGAGACAGCTGAATGTATTTGAGTGTGTCCTTCTGTGATACCACCCTTTTTCTGGAGCAGCAACATAGACATTTCTGTATAATATATATCACAATTATACTTTTGATTTGAGTTTAATAATCAAGTATGTTCTGATTGATAAAATAACTATCAGTATAACAATGGCAAACTGTATAAATCTGTATAAAATAACAAACTGTTTGGGGGGGGAGGGCAGGGAAGAGGTGTCTGCTCTTTGAGTTCGTGACTGCATAGATAAGAACATCTCTTTCAGTAAAAGAACTCAGAAGCAACCTTCTGACAGATATTAGCTTCTTTCTCATTTGGAGTATGTAACGGCAAAACGAAGACATGCTGCTAGAACTTTCCACACTCGCTTGGCTCTCTGGCAATACCAGCTCATTTAGAATTTCTCCTGTTTTCAGCATTTCTTATTTCTGTTACTTGTGCTGCTTCAGAGTAGTGTTAAACCTTTCAACTGTAAACATTCATAAAGCTGAAACCCGCTTCTATTTGAATTTAGATTCTATCATTAGTAAGAGCTATGAAAATACGAGAAATGCAAATGGAAGAGCCCCAAACGACATTCCCAGTGTTAGAACAAATTTAAAAAAAAAAAAAAAACAAAAAAACACCCTTGAGACTAGTGTGCTTGACTTAAGTTAACTTGCATTAGTACAACCCCCAGAGTATCTCTCATGACTGCTGCATCAAATTAATGTGGAAGCAAAAATGGGGATAACCAAGTGCCTGTTTGCTTTTACTTTTTCTCCCACTGGACACCTGGGATGATAATTTTAGTTGAAGAATATTGAACTACTACAAGATTTAAGTTGCCCTTGTAAGAATTAAATTTTTGTACTATGATTATAAGATTAACTTAAGTAAGGACTTAGCCCTTTGAACGGGAACAAAACTAAAAATTTATGAATTCTCATGGGTATGTGATCCAGTTTGTACAACTGGAATGCAAGGAGAAGATGAAGACTGAGTATTTCTGGTAAATGGTGAGTGGATGTTCAAGTTACGAAGTTACGTTGACTGACAAAGCACCTCAACCTTGAGTTGGCTGTAAATGGGAAGAGGGGAGAGAAGGAAAAAAAAAAAAAGTTTTGGTACTTTTCTGGGGCACTTTGCCCAAACCTCTCTATTACTCATCTTTATAGTTTTGGACAGAAAAATCTTTGTGTGGCTCAGCACAGTAAACCTTATTTTAATCACTGATTGCTAATTCTGCTGAAATTAATATCTGCAATACAATATCTGTCAGTCTTACTTTACATTCAGATTGGTTGGACTGAAAATCAACAGACATCTGAACAAAACACTACATAATTGTTAAAACATCAATTTGACTGTTTTTTTGGGGGGAGGGCAGGTTCTTATGATGATGAGGGGATCTGTTAATTGCAGTCTAATGAGCAACTTTATTATTTCAGTAAAGAACTAAGTAATAGTATGTAAAATACAGCATTGTAATACTCTGAGTCTAAATGACGGTACAAATTTGTAGGTGACAGTGAACTGGAATATATTAGGAAGAAAACTTCAGAAGTGTCTTTGGGGAAGACACTGATTATTTTGCTGTTTGTAAAAGATGAAATTGGCAATAAATTTAAATAGCTAATTTTTATAGATGTATGCTTTAGGATGTTTCAACACATTGGCATTTTGAAAGAAGATAGCTATCTGTCTGTGCCTTCTTTGGCCTGTAATGAGATTTAATACATACTCTGCAGAGTAAAGCTGTGATACACCTCAAACAGACATGATAACATGTTAGAGTGACTTTACTTTTATGCAAGGGGGGAGGGTATGGAAGAGGCAGTGGGGAGCAGTTTTTTCCTGTAGTCATGAATGTCTCAAACTGTACATGTCCCAGTTGAGAATATTCTCAATGTGACCTCTGTCTTGTAATCAAATATCTTGGGTAGTGTTCCTTTGTGTTTGTGTTTATTGCCTCTACTCTAAACTTAAACTAGATCGTTCAGTTCAAGAACAGAACAAGAAGGTACTTAAAGTTAATTGTTGGAGTTGAGTTATTTGAGGTTAAAAAAAATTGCTGGGAAAAAAGGATCAAAAGAATATGCAGCTTATGCAAGTCCCTTAATGTATAAATCTATTACATCAATAGGGTGCTCAAACCTCTTGTAAATTCTTCTTTCATGTTCCCCAAAGTCCCTATTTCTACATGAAATTCATCGTTGGCCTCTTAAAATAAGAACAATTAGACAAGGAATAAGTTTATCAAAAAGAGACCTTCTAATTGGAAGCCCTATGAATTTTTAGTGGTTTTGTGATCTATAATTCCAAAGCAGTACCATAGCTTCCCCCCTGTCATACGAAGGGTATTTGAAGGTGGTGGTGGTGGGGGGGGTTCTCTTGCACTCCCAGTCTTGTTTTTCTTTTCTCCAGCTTTTCCCTTGTCATATTGGGATAATTTGTGATATGCATCTGGTAACTTTTCTTTAGAAGCTATTATAATACTTCCATTTCTAACCTTCAATTTATGTTCTATTGTGTCCTACTGAAATTATTTCCTATTGCACACATTCCTCAGTTCAGATAGTTTTATTATTGTGTCCTTTTCAATTCACTAAGGACACCTTCACATTCTGACAGAAACATAGTTCTTCAGAACACAGATGACCTAAATCTTAAGAAATGTAATATTATTTCCCAAGAAGATTTCAGTTTCATTCTGTGATCCTGGAAGATCGTTCTTAACTATCACAGATATGAGATTGTTATGAAATGAATTTCCCATGAAAGTGACCTTTTGTCCGGGAGAGATTAAACATTTGCTTTGTACATATCATTCCTCATGAATGAGAAGTATAGTACAGTGCCTTGGGGGAAAATATGTTGGGAGATATTGTTGTGAATTATACTGGCTTAGAAAAGGGGAAACACTAAAATATAACTGAATACTAATGTAAGTAGGAATTTTTATGAACATACCACTTGATTTCCAGTGTTCCTTTTGTAAAGGGGATACATTTATCCTGTAGATAGTTGCAGAGAGACCGTTTAACAGGTTCATTAAGACTTTGCAAAGGTAACAAAATTAACAGTCTAATACTGATTATGTAAGTTGAAAACATGACCTTTGCTGAAACAGGAAATGCTTTGAAATTTTAACTATAGTACTGCTGAAAATCAGATCTGGCCCCAAACACTAAAGAACACCCAAAATTTAGGTAATTCTAAAGTTGTTTCAATTATTCCCGTTTTAAGTGATTCTGAGCATTTAATTGGATGAATAAGCCAAGGTGTTTTCATGTCAAGCTAAAAGGCCCAGTACTGAATCCACTTCTTCTGCATGTTCTTTCAAATATTTTCTCAATGCTTGTTTAAAAAAAAAAAAAAAATCACAAGGGTTTGTTGTGCGTTAAAGAAACGGAAGAGACTCTGTACCTCTGTCACTGTTTCCTTTTGAGTCAAATATTTTTCTGAAAACCTTTACCAACTGTCATGAAGACCTTTACCAAATTGGAGTTGTTGGTCAAGGCAGTCTTTTTGCATTGCTCACAAGGAATGGACTGTTCTCAGTGCAACTCCTCAACTGCATCTGGCCATAGGGAGGCCCCCCCCTACCCAGGGAGACCCCAGATAATGATTGAAGTCATTGTAATTAAAACAGTGTTAAAGCTGAAATACAGTCAGATCCCGAGTGTGCAGTAGAAGTTGATCCAGATTCCCCCTAAGCATCAACCCCTAGGCCGTTTGCTAAGTGCTTTACGTAAGTAATCACACCAAGAAAGACTGTCCTTGAATACAGTTTAATGCAACAGAAAACACTGTTTAAAATGGGACTGCTTCTTTCTGCTTCCAATATTGTGAACAATAGCTTGTTCTTTAACCACCTGTCCTTCAGAAAATTGTTTTGAAGAGCGGCAATACCCATTTTTAAATATCTTGAATAAGTTCTTCATGGAGATGACAAACACTTTCGTCCTTTGCCGTAATTGTATCAATCTCTTTTACACCATTCCTTACATTAAGAAAGCAAGTGTGATCAGAGGTGAGGATTTCTTTGTGCAGAGGGCTCTTTCTGTTTATTCTGCAGGTTGCATAACCGTTCAGACTCTTACTTTTCCAAGTAAGAAAATGTTATCTGCTTTGAGGCTTATTTTCTTATTCTGTGATTGCTCCTGGCAACGTATCATCCTATGGCTGGGGTGCCTTCTCACTACCACTTTGTCTGCAGGCAGTGCCCAAGTTGGCAGTCTCTTTCCACATAAATCTGCCTTGAAAACTGGCAAAGAGAATATTAAGAGGAGGAGGGAGGAATACATTTCCTCCTCTGTTTCTTTATTTTTTTTCTTAAAAGGGTTTTACACTTTCTAGTAGCATACCCTATACCACAATAGGAAACTACAAGTTTAAGCTCAAACCTAAACTTGAGGCAGAGCAGGGCAAAGAGATGAAGTTACTCTTGAGGGATTGGTGCTTCCTTATTACAAACACGTGGGTTCAGTGTCATCAAGGCTTTTATCCTGTAACTAATTGGAAAAGCACTGGGTCAGACAAACTCTGCCACTTGCTCACTTTCGAATGCATCTGCTTCTTGGTACAATGTTCTCCGTGTGCTAAGCTTCATATTTAGTCTTGGTGTTACAATTATGAGCTTGCAAGACTCTTCTTAGGATATCCTGTCATTTCAAATAGTGTCCCAGCAACAGTGTAGTTTGACCAAACTCTGTCTCCTTCCGTGTGCTGAAATCAGCTTTGAAGAGGCAGCGGCACTACTCATGTTACAAAACCCCCTGCCTCCTGTGGGCAGGGACGTGCTTATTTGGGGATTCTACGTCAGAGGGTATTCCAAGCCATAATTTTGGTATGGGGGAAAGTACCACTGAGGGGAAGGTCCACTTCAGTGCTGAAACCATTTCAGCTCGTAATCATCTATGTAAAGTAAAACTCCTTGATTCAACTGTCCTTTTCACACACCTACACAACACCTACTTTATGATTGTGCTCTCATATTTTCTGCTGCAAAGCAGAAACGAAGAACCATTTGGAAACATTGGAAAGTCCAGTACTGTGAAACGTTTCTGAAAATGACCTTTTGGATTTCTGGGGTTTTTTTTGAAGATGAGGGAAAAGTGGTATTGCACGTATTTTTGCAATGCCTTTTTATTCCTGAGCTTGCTTGCATTAAGCATTTTTGTCCACATAAAGCAAAGGGAAGAACTGTGTCGAGGATTGCCAGTTTGTTACTTTGAGATTAATTATCTGTGGTTTAAAATGAATGGGCTTTTTTAATGGGATAGTAGCACTGAGTTTAAGGCAAGGAGACTGCCTACTAATGAAAGAGTGAACATCTGAAGTGGAAATAAAAACTGAAAACTTAAATTTGCTCAAATTCTTGCAGGTAAGAAGATAAGTAATTTCTCTTTCAGAGTGCTCTAACACTTGATGCACATTGATTGTAGAGACTGTACTGGCCTTCCACAGGAAGAGAGAGTGGAAAAATGTACTGGTACCATGAAGGTGACTCTACAGATCAGACTGTTTTGGTTAAATTCTTCTGGGAAAATTTCAATGCTCTCTTGTATTTACTCCGTGAATATATGCACCGTGTGCAGATCTTGGTAATAAGTAACCTTCCATATAGAAGGAATGTAGTAAGTGGCATCTTGCATTCCCTGTTGTTGCTGGATGTTTGAGTAAATGCGAGATGTAGAAACTCCTATAGTTGGATGCATCCATACTGTCATAATTCAAAAAGATTTTGGGGAAGAAAGAAGCTAAACCAGAAATGTAATTACATTTATTTATAGAAAGCATTTCACGTCTTCTGAATGCTTTTCATTTGGTAAAATATGTGCAAATATATTTGATTAAAAAAAAAAAATCAAAACTGTTCAGTACCAGACAGAATGAATGCTGTAACAAACATTCATGTTATTCATCAGAGGTAAAAAAAGTGTTTTCCTTTGAAGCATTGACTGTTTTTTGATGTAAATTTCATGAAGGAGGTTTCCTAGTTTAAAGTAGAATTTAAAAAAGGATAAAGATTATAAGCTCTATGAAAAGGTATGGTTTCTAAGGAGGCACTTCTCTGTCCTTAGGTTCTGGGCAAGCAAATCTCTGATTTGTTTAAAAAGCCAAAAATATATATTAAAAAAAAAAAAAAAAACCTTCTGATGATACCTGTTTGTTGCTTCTACACAAAATCTCCCCAGTTTTGCATTATCTTGAGTCAAGCTTTAAATGTGGCTTTACCACTTAGTTATGCAGGGTACAAAAACTTTGTACCTTTTAGCTAGGTAAGCTGAATACCCTGATTGATTATATTTGAAACTGGCAAGGTAAGCAAGGGGCAACAAGAAGTATAATTAATTTTAGACTTTCTTGCTTGATTTTTGACTTCTTTGATGTCTTTGAGCTCTCTTAATTGAGCTAGGGTGACTTCTGGTATGACTGCCCCTCTTCCTGCACTTTGGGATGGATCACTGCTGTGCTTCAGGGAGACTATCCTTGAAGATTAGCTAGACCTCATGGGCTTTTCTGCCCCTTGAGCAACCTGTATGGCATCCTGCTAGCAGTTCCTGGAATAGGCTGAAGTCTGCTCTCCTGAAGTCTGGAATTTTCTTTCTGCTACTTACCATCCTGTATTTCCTCTACCATCTGGAGGTTACCAGGGCACAGGTTGTGTGAGGCTATTGCATCCCTGAGCAATTCTTTGTGAGTAACAGAGCACCTCCATAGTCAGGTACCTGTGAGGGGATATAAATAAATAAATAACAGACTTTTTTTTTTTTAAATGTGCTTCAGAGATCTTCTGGTTTTGTTGTTCTTTGCTGTATTTGTTTCTCAGTAGATGTCAGAGTTGCTGGGGCTCTTTAGTTCAGACGTGTGACTGAAATATCTTCCAATTTTCTGATTAAGGCTTTGTCCACCTCCTTTCTGGGTAGTCTGCATGCAGATTGCATGCAGATGTTCATCCTATTCCCCTCTGGCCTTTTACTGAGCCTGTTTCTCTCACTCTGTAGCAGAGCTGCATGTTCTTGTTGTGTTTCTTTGTGGAATGCAATTCCTTTTCTTCTGTTGCTAAAGATTGTGCATCCCTGTTTCAGGGCACTGTTCACAAAACTGTTACATCTTGTCTGTCTTTAATCTTTTGAACCATTTTTTTTAGGCAGTTTGTCTTTCCTCAGCTCTCTTGTCTTAAGAGTACTGTGTGTTGATAGAAGCCCAAACCCCAGCTGGTGACATGAGCTCTAAAGCCGTGTGTTGTTTCATGTTGGATTTGGGCTCTGGACAAACACTAAACCTTCCAAACAGCCAGTCTAGTTCAATGTGTGAAACCATACCTATTTCAGCATGCTAACCACTTGACAGTCACCAAAAATCACCTTAACTTTAGTGAAAGTAAATCCATTTGCAGCATCCTTAAGCTTCACACTTCAGGGTACAGAAAAACAAAAAGGGAGTTAACACTCCGGCACCTCCTGGACTCTGGATTGGAAGTACTTTCGAAGGTCGATGGTCTCAATGTGTATAGGTTTTTAGGCCAGTTTCTCATACACAACTACATCATCCTCTGTGATACTTAAGAGATTGTCATTTTAATTCAAGCTTCCTAAAACGTAATGGCCCTTCTTTTCAGAAAGCCTTTATCTTGTTGCAACCTGTATACTAGTATAAAAAGGATAGCTTATTTCCTGACAGTTCGGTAAATGTGCATCTTGGTCTCGAAGCTTGGGTTGAAAGGTAGCTGAGTTTCTGACCTAATGAACAAGAACAGCCAGTTCTTGCAGTTTCTGTTGGCTCAAATATCTCTTTGATGTTCGTGCAGGTTCTGAAAGAAAGGGTGAAGTTTCAGACCTGGTGCAGCTTAGTCATGTGCATTTGAATATTTTCCTTTTAAGTGGCATTTTTGAGCAGAATAACCGGACTGAACCTCTTTGCGGATGGAGCTTTGAAATCTCTGCACTTAGGAAAATGTCTGGTTCTTTAGCAGCTGAAGTAAAGACTTGGATTTCTATAATCAGGAAAATGGCTTCAGAGTTTTAAGCAATCCACCCAGGATCAAAAGCCAAAGGACTGTAAGAGGAAAGCAAGAAAGATGGTTTAAAAAATAGACCATTTAATGGGATTGGGTAGAATGTTAAAGGACTCTGGCTTCCTTCTGCTATCAGTAAATCTTGCACAGAGTTCTGTGAGCAGACGAAGGATGTGCTTCTGGAAAGTAATTTAAAATTCAGATATCAAAATAATTTTTTCACGAAATGTGTCAGTTATCATCAGTGCTCTGTGTGCAGGAGGGAGGGGTATTCTGTTTGTCTGTTAGGTTTTCCTTTCTTGAGGAGTAAACGAGACTGGGGATCCGTTGACTTCTGGAAGGGGATTTGTCTTTAAGCAGAAAACATGCACTTCATTTAGCCAACTGTGCAGAATCATGCTGGTGGTCTCCAAACACAAATCTCTGTTCCGGCTATACAGCATGCCCACTGCAAGCTCTGAAAGAAACATCGACCACTGTACAACAGTCCTTCAAATAATGTCCTTCCCTGTTCACTAGGCAAAACTGCCTCTGTGCTGAACCTCATTCCCTGTAGAGCCAGATCATCATCTGTTAGGAAAATCACTGGGGTCTTCCTGCTGTACCAAGCCTCCATCACAATGTATTTTGAGAAAAAATATCCATAGAGTAGAACAGATCAGCAGATGTACAAAATGGAAGATGAATTCCGGGACTGGTGTGTGTGGGAAAGGTAATTATGTGAGTCCTTTTACTTTCAGAGTTGAGAGAATGAGCCCTCCCCTTCAGCGATGTTGTTCTGCATATGCCAAGTGCAAGTCACCAGCTTTTCATTATGGCATAACGACCGGTCGTCTTAGCACGACTGTGGCTCTTGTCTAAGGTCTGTGGAAGTATCTTGGAGGCTCCCTTTGTTACAGAGGTGCTAAGCGGCTCAAGGCCGGGGCAATTCTCTAGTACGCGACCCCTGTGGAAAGTTTCTTGTGACGGACCAAATGTTGACCAGCAGCCTGGCGTTGCACCTGATCACCAGAGTCTGTCCGATCTGCTCACTAAACGTTACTCCTGATGTTTTCCTGGGAGAGGCTGCTCTGTGGGTGTTTGTGCTGTGCTCTACATGCCAGTAAACAGGTGGCACGTGTTTCTGCTCCCCACTGGGAATGTAAGAGCTGGGTGTATGTATGTGTAATTCGCTAATGGACTTCAAGCTGGATTACCTGGTGAGTAGAATAAGAGATCTGGCAGCCAGACACTGGAGAGTGTTTTTGGTAGGTATTGAGTTGCATCTGGCTGTGTGTGCGCACACCTGCTGGGAAAACACGTCCAGCCTCGCAAACTGAAGTTACTGCTGCAACCTCCCTACTTACAAAATAGAAAATAAAGGCAATTGGCAGTAGCAGAAAGGAACTGAAAGGCAGAGGGAGAAAACTTACAGGTATGGATTGCTACAGTTATTAAGTAGAACTCAGTTAAAGTAGATGGTGAATGTTTGTGTGCTGAGTGACAGCCTCGTGAGGAGTGAAATCAGCTTGTTTTCACAGATAGTGATGTAACACTGCCAACAGTAAAAAGATTTCAGATTAATTACAATGATCACACAAAGGATGGAAAGCTTGCACTGGTCCCTACTCTTCCAGTGTTTTCTTACATTTCTCATGCTGCCAGGCATTTACAGTGATGACTTCCTCCTTCTCAGAGAAGGGAATTTATCAGTATAAAACTTCATCCCCCAGAGGAATTTGTATGGGTAGACTGGTGCGAGGTTAGTGATCTCAAGCAAACTCTACAGATTCACGTCTAAGTATAGCTGTGCTTTGGGAAAGGTCATGTTAGTTGTCCTGATTTGTGAGAGAATGAAACATAGATGATGTATAATGCCAGATGTTCTATCTCCCTTCAAATGTAAGAGCAGCTATTCTGAATTTACTGCAGTTTTTGTCATGGGAATGATGCATATGTAATAGTTAATCGACTTCAAATCATTTCTGCAACTCAAAAATGTGTTCTTAACTAGTGAAAGAAACAGATGTTGAAAATCCTAGAGTGGGAAAGTGAGTGAATGGCTATGCATTATTTTCAGATGTCTTGTGTGTGTGTGTGTGTATATATATAAATATATATTTTTTTTACCTCTTGCCTCTTTTCTGTTTTATGGTCTTGTTTTTCTTCAGTGATCTAAGGAGTGTGTCCACAATCTCCACTTCTATAACCTTTAGAAGTTTCTGACGTTAGCTAGTGTCCTGTAGAGCAGGAGCTTCTCTGAGGAGCAAGGTGTTGAGCTGCGGTATTGAGTGGCCATTGCTCCTTTTTCCTCTTCAAATGAAGAGCGAATAAACTTTCAAAATGTTCAAAACTCTATCCACAGTCTTGCACAAAAAGCAATGCAGAAATGCTTTCTGATTTGCTACAGATAACAGATGGTGTGAAGAAGTCTGTCATACATAATATTCAGCTGCCAAATCTCATCATATGAAAGGATTGAATAAATATCCAGTGCAGACAGTATTTTATGAAACAGATAATCTTCCAAAAATAGTGGCTTTTCTTGTTTTGTTTTTGTTTTTTTTTTTCTTCTACAGCTTTCCCTCTTCTGTAACTACATAAATGAAAGCCCAGTTGGGGAAAAAAAGGTTTTGACTGTTTTATGAGTAGTGAATGTGAACTTGCTTTTAAGCACACTCCCTTCATTTTAATTTAATATATGTAGGGAGATAGATGCAATACTCCTTTAAATACCACATAGGAAGAGTTCCATTTAGTTGTATTCCTTCCATCACTATTTGCTTCCTCCTTTTTTTTCTTTCATCTCAAATAATACTTTTTTTTCTTACTAAATTCTTATTTGCCTTAATGTGTTTCTTTTTCTTTCTTCCTTCTGGGGGTTAAGAAGTTTACCAGGACTAGCAAGTCTCTCTAATTGCAAAATTATGGTTCTGCCACGCTTGCTGGCAGACCATATTTATTCAGACTTTGAAGTCTGGGTCAAGGGCTGTGCTGTGGCAAGAGTGATAGCTCTATAAACTCTGCAAAACTCTCCCAAAGCATGAGAATGGCTGAGAGTGCCACCTTCTGCTGCTTCCGCTGTACCTTGCTGCCAGGAATATCTATTGAAGCAAAAATGGTTATGTTTTGTTCATGTTACAAATTCTGTTTTTTTTATTATTGTTTATTTGATATTGTGTTTTATTTATTCTAATGTTAAGAGATAGGACTTGAGCGAATTTTGGATTTTGGGTTGCCAGTCTGATGAAAAGAAATGCAGGTCTTGATGTTTTCTAGCCGTCATGATAATGCTTGAAAAAAATCATTAATATTTGAGAACTAAAGTGCTTTTGTGTCAACTGTCTTTAGTTCAGTTATCCTGTCCTGTTGAGCAAGGTAAGACTTTTTTTTTCCCCCGTTAGTAAAGGGGGGGGGGGGGCGGAAATCAGTGCTGCCTGAGCTCTTAAAAGTGGTTGATCTTGAAGCTGAGTATTTCCTCACTGCTGTGGATTTCCTGCTGTGGAATCTTATTTGAAGCCCAAACAAGGGGGCTTCGCACAAATACAAAAAACACAAGAGTGTGTCTGTTTGCTTGTTTTCTCCAGTTCTGTCCTAGCTCTTCTGCCCTGAAGTGAAGACTGCAAGTCTCTGAGACTGAATTCAATATTTATTGCTGGTTTTGGTCTATAGAGATGAAACTTTTTGAAGCTTTTCAGAATCATCCATTCATATTTCTATCTGGCTTACTTAGGCTTATTTCAGGATAGTGTAGGACAGTGGACTTCTGCTGTGCTTGTTTGCTTCCTAACTTGGGGCTTAGCTCGCGTTGCCAATATGAGCTTTCCGAAGGCAAAAGCCCTGGTGTTGTAGTTGCAGCCTGTAGTTGTAAACACTAAAGGAAAAAGTGTTTTTGTTAGGTTCTAAGTAAGCCAAAAGACTTTCCTCTTGCTATCTGTGTGATTGCTCTGATTAGCTCCTGATGAGGGGTGGTTTGATGACACTTGGTGCCTGCTCTTTAACTACTCCATATCTACAGCTAATGTGAAAACTGGAGCCTTAAATATTTAAAAATCATACTTCTCTTATCTAGAAGTCTTTAATGGTAACCTTTTTTAAAACAAACAAACAAACAAAAAACACTTAAACACAGTACTTTCTCTCTTTCCTTGATGGAATATTTGTCACCGATACAAATCTGTGTATTAAATCTGCCTCGTGAATCACTGTCACTGGCAGTCCCAACAGGGCATAATTGGCACTAAAGAAATAAACAAATGCTTATGACTAATAATGTTACTGCCAAAAACTGGTCCTGCTTAACTGAGGATATCCAATGTGAGCACAGCTGGTTGCCGTAGATAGTACCACATACACTCCAAAAAGCTACAGAAGCGAAAGGTGTGAAAAGCTTTTTACAGTTCTGGCTTGCATATTGTACAGAGAGTAACCGCAGGATGCGATTACTGAAAAGGAACTGCCTATTCTTATAAAAGCAATCATTTTTCCTACAAGAGTCAAAATGCTGTATTACCACAGGTGAGGTGTTATCAGGTTTTCCAAACTCTTAGAGTGAAGTTATCCTAATGTTCTTATTATGTGTTTTTTTTATAATTTTTGCTGTGGTGTGTACATTCGAATGAACCTTCTTGTGAGTTGGATGACAAAACTCCTCTAAAAAAAAAAAAAAAAAACTGTACTCTGTAATAATGCTGTTGAAAGTTGAAACTCCATCTTTCCCTTTGGCTAGAGAAGTTACATTTTAGACTGTCTCTCCTGTAATTTTTCATGGGTCGTTTCTGTTGTAGCTAGGTACAGGTAGTGGGCAGATAGGCTTTTTCTCTCCTTATATGTCCCTTGATTGACTTCTAGTTTCACTTTTGTTTTTATTTCTTCGATAGATACAAGTGCTAATTTTGATATCTTGTATTGAAATCTGTTTGTGCTTCCACTGAAGTCAGTGGAGCTTCTTTCTATATAAAATTGCTCTACTGTAATGAAGGAGATAAACTTGACTCTGTGAGAACGAAAGCAAGCTGCAGAACTCCCTAATGATTTAGGGAACAACAGTGAAACTTGTGTATGTAAAAGTGTGCTTAAAAAAAAAAAAAAAAAAAACCCTACACTTTATAGAAGCAACTCAGACTAGTTCTATAACTTTTATTTGAATAAACCTAATTTGTACTGAGGGGAGAGGGAGAAGTAGATTGCTGCTAACACCTGCTTCGGAAAGATGAAGTAGGGAGGATGTAGGAAGAGACTTAAATTATTCAAACTCCTAAATAAGATGCCAGCAATAACTCAGACTAACTTCTGGATCAGTAATCGGAAAGGAGGCAGAAAAACTCTCTGCTTCTCTGAATATTTAACATTTCACCTGCATAGAAATTGGTGAAATTAAGTGAAATAATAAAGGTACATCTAGCTAATCAATCTATCTAGTGAAAGTATGCTGCTGTCATTTTTTGATTAAGATGACAGATTCTGAAGTGCTAGTGAAACTTGTGCAACTAGCAGAATAACTGGTCGGCATAGGGAGGACGAGACTGACTACTGACTGTCTGGTATCCAAGGAAGGTATGAACAAAAATCTGCAGGTATAAATGGAAATAAGGCTATGTGAGGCAGTATCTTATGACTTAATAGAGCATATGTAGCCTTCAGTCAGTGTACATAGGAAATTTTTTACGGAGTTTTATTTCCTTGGAGGAGTTCCCCTCACAATTGTGGGGAAGTTGTGGCTTTTGAATACCTAAGTATGAGCTAGTCTGGACTATGCAAAAACTTGTTTTGAGATGTTTACTGGTTAGAATGAAGCTGACCTCATTTGTATTTTTTTCATTCCTTGAAATTTTTCATACTCTTACCCTGCCCTGTTTTTAACAAAACATGTCTGCTGTGAATGAATGCAGCATTACTGCAAAAAGGAAAAATAGATGAGGAGCTTGTATCTTGAGACTTGTTGCCATTTCATACATGTGGTGCTTTGGGACTTTTCTGAGCTCTTAAAGTAAATGTCTGAGAGGGAGGATCCTCCAGAGGATGATTTGACTGGCTTAAGATTAGAACAAACTACAAGTGATAAATATTCCTTCTTGATCAGCCAGTGCTGATTGGTGCTTCCCAATGATCCCCAAAACATGACCTGCCCTCTGAGGGTGAGTGATTCCATTCCTTTAAAATCTGAGACCTCCCTGTGGGACTCTGAGCTCAAGCAGAGCCATGGATTTGGTTAGGTAGCCATGAGCCCAAACTTTTGTGCTTTCCCCATAAAAATAATGGTTAGAAGAGCATAAAAATCTTAAGACCTATGATCTTTTGGGCTGTGTTAGCAAGTTGTTGTGTTCTTTTGTTTAATGCCTAGTTGATTTGAGGCTTAAAAACAAACCCAAAAGAACACTGACTGCTTTTCTCGTACTCCTGAAAGGGTGTTATGGAGCTGGACACTTGGCTAAAGAACACAGAATAACTGCTGCAGAGGGGAAGATGAGCCTAAAAACTGGAGTATCAACTAAAACCACCCAACAGCCATCTCATTACAGCAGATACGCTGATGCCTCTGCAGCCCCATGGCAAAGTGAGACGAGAGAGAAACCTTCTCAGACTTGACTGAAGGTGGGACCTACTTGTTTATCCCATCAGTTTGCTTTGTTTTCTGGTCTTGGGTAGTAACTTGTAGCTGTTTATAAAAGGTAGGTTAACTACACGGGTGAAGAACAGACCACCTAAAAGCCTATATTTAAGCACTACGATGGGTTTGAGTCTGCCTTCTGAATAAATTGATGTCTCTATTTAAGAAAGAATTGCTGAGAAATATACCTGACTCTCCGTGGTAATTCTGTTCTCTTCTTAATCATCTACCTTACACTTTAGCTGAGTTAGTGAGTCAAATCTGCTAGTGAAAGACCTGGAAGTAAAAAAGGAATTGCTTCTAAAATTTCTTACTTTTCCTTTTGTGTTACTGGGATGGCTATGCTGGGCAGGGGGAGACGAGGTTTTTTTCTTTTGGGAGGGGAAGAGCTACCAAGCACTAGTAGTAAGTCTTCTACATTAATTCTCCATTGCATTACTGCTGACACAACTTAATTACCTATGTTGACTCAGTCTGCTAATGAAGTCAATTCCTGCTTCTGGATCAAACTACACAGTAAAGCAGTACTAGTTAATTCTGTTACAGTACTTGTTTCAAACAACTCACTTATGTTTTAGTTCTTATGATTTTTCCTGAAAGAAGAAAGAAGTTGTTTTGCCATAGGTCAGATTGAGTGTAGCAAACGTAATGATCTGGCCTCCTAAGTCATCTTTGTGAGCTTTGAGGCTTTTGGGAGAGAAAAGTTTTGATCCCTCTTTTCCTTCAAACATGAACTTTAACTTCATCAGAAACTTCAACGTGATTCTGCAAAATGCAGAAGCATCTGAAGGGTAGGACTTTTCATGGTGTGTCACTGGCATCAGCACTGACTGCCAAAACAAGTTCTTTGCCTGTATTCTTTCTTTGTTAACTTCATATTGCCTCTGTTTTCTATGGATGATAACTATTTTGAATCAACTCTTTCCATATATTTGATAAGCAGGACAAATGTTCTTGTTCAGTAGACTCAATGATATACTGTTCCTGCACTGTAGGTGCACTAGTGTTGCATAAATCAAAGTATTTAGGAGAGCTTCATTATGATCTTACATGCCACTGAGCCATGGAGAAAGCATTCATATCCCATTTGAAGATAACATAGTCATTTTTGAAAACTTTTCTTTGATGTTTTAGCAGATTTTATTACAGATTTTTACACAAAAGAAGTAGACACAAGCAATTCTTTTATATTCCAGTGTTTTCCATCTGGAACTGATTATCAGTGCCTTAGTCTTATTTTGAATTTCTTAAGATAGCCCGAATACACAAAAAAATTCATTTTAGGTTTTTACATCTCATTCAGGGCAAATAAACCAAATAGTCCTTTTCTTCTGACAGCAATGTTGGTCTACCTCTGCTTAGGTTAATCTCTT
>VZSV01000064.1:3364115-3414883 GCA_013398735.1 Nothocercus julius | reverse complement strand
TCTCCTCATTCTCCCCAAAATGTCTGAGGTCCCAGATAAGTTTTTGACCTGTATTTTCTGGCACTTGGCATGCCTTGGCTACTTAGAAAAGAGACTATATCCATGATCCATGCTCAGTGGCAAAATTAGGTTTGTTTGCAGAGTTGCAGTAATCTGCATATGGTAAAGATGAGCCATATGGAATGGCAGCATCTTCCCTCCTTCCATGAAATAAATGTGACAATTTGCATGTAGAGCTTGAAGCACTAGAAAGCAAGAAGGGAAGGAATAGAAGAATGGTTAAAACATCTTTATCGATGGTTCCAGATATCCCAGTAACCCAAGATTAACATGAATTCTCTCTCTGACTAATAAGAGAGAAAAAAGGAGAAAAAAAAAAAAAAAAAAGTTAAATTATGGTGCTTTCTTCATTTGGGAGATCTGACTAAAAGCAAAACACAGATTAAGGGAGGAGACTATTGAAACTTAAAATTAACCTAGAAAAACTTCAGTCCCCTTAAGCTTTAATGCGCAGTGAAGCAAAGTTTGTCAAATGCTTCATTCAAAGCAGGTAGGGCAGCACCTACAACATCCTAGTGTGTTATGACAAATGGTAGTTCCAAAGCTGGATCACTGCCACAGCCTTTGCTGTCAGATTTTTGGCATGGACAGTTCTAAAGATTCATTGACTGCGTCTTAGTAGAGTGGTCCCAGCAAGTGCTATTAAGGCAATGCTATGCCTTATGTCTAGTTGTTAGGCCCCTTGCTGTGGGTTTGTGACTGGAGCTTCTCATCGTTTTGCTGTGCACTTCTGCGAAGAGTTGGTCTGCCTTCCACCCTCTCCCCTCCTCTTTACAGATCTGAATACTGCAGTTACCTTTCCAACAAATGCACACCCTCCATTGCTTTCCCTATTTTTCCATGGCCCTCATTGCCAGGAGGGTGTGTTAAGGAGTTGCCTGCAGAGCTGCTGGCTAGCTGCCTGTCTGCAGCCCATGCTGATCCATGGGGATCGTGTGATCCGAAGTGCAGTTCTTTGCCCTTGACTTCATGAGGTTCCTGTTGGCCCTTTTCTGTGCCCTTGAATGGTAGCTCTGTGCTCCAGTGTCTCAACTACTATCTCCCTGTCTTCTCATTTTTATTAGCTGAAAACTTGATAGTGGTGCTTCATCCCAGGGGCTGGGTCTCTGCTGCGTGGATTAAGCAGCATCTGCCCCTGTATTTGACTTGAGGGGATAGCAGATTGCCAGTAAAACTTTGAACTGCTGCCTGTTGCTCCAGCCAGGTACTTTTCCTCTTTGCATCCATGCGTCCAGGCTGCAGTTCTCTGATGCAGCTTTGAGGATGCTGTGAAATGCTGCTTTGAAAGCTTTATTTAAATTAGGTGAGCAACCCTCACTGCTCTCTTTTCATCCACAGCATCTGCCGTCTGACTTGAGGGAGAAAAAAACGTTTTGTCAGGCAGAGGATTTGTGCTGGTCAGACCTGTTCTGGTGCTTCTGAAATGCCTGTTTGTCCTTGTGCCTGGAAAGGGCATTCTGGAGGATTTGCTCCATCTTCTGGGGGCATGATCTGTGTCTGAGTAGCTCTAAATTTCCTGGGTCTTCTCCCTTTCCCTTTCCTGAAGAGAGGCATGATATTTTTCTTTCTGGTCATTGGGAAGCTCCTTGCAGAGAACTGCAGCCTTCCAGGAGTGACATCAGCCAGTGACACAAGAACAGCTCTCAGCATCCTCAGATGCATCCCACACGTGTCCGTCTTCCCTTCCGAAGTCTCCGACTCGGTTCCCCTCCGCTGCGGGCCCTGCCTGGCTCCCTCCAGCTCCGCTCCGTGGTGGGGAGGTGAAGGCACAGCGCTGGCCAGTGGAGGCCGAGGCCGGGGAAGCCTCGAGCACTGCAGCCTTCCTTCGCTGCGGGGCTGCCCGTTGCGTTTGGCGCCCGTCTGAGTCTTCCCTAGTCCTCCTTGGCAGCCTGTGGCAGGAGGTACTTCTTACTGACAGTTTTTGTTGCCTGTCCCAGTGTGATCCAGGTCATGGCCTTGTTGGTCCCCCCCCTTTCCAGGTGGGAGCAATGGTGCTGTGCCATGGTAAAGGCCATCCCCATGGCTTCTGCTTGGTGCTTGAGCCCTAGGGCTAGTGCGTGCTCAGGCCAGCTGGCCGCCTGGTAGGTCTCCTGTTGTGCAGTGGGGAAGTCTGTGTGTGTGCTTTGAGGAGGTGGTTTTTGGTGGCGGACAAGTCTCCAGGGCCTGTTTTACCCTCTGGGGCAGCCGTGTCCAGGGTCAGCCCTGCCAGTCCCTGCACGGGCTGCTCTGCTGAAGGCCGGTGTCTGGTTTCTGCTGCTCCCCTTACTCGCTGCCCTGCGCGAGCCAGGCGGCTCCCGGCCATGGGGCCCTGTCTGCTCCCGGCCGGCCCAGCAGGTGCGGGAATGAGAGAATGGACAGCAGGGAGGGTGGCTGTGGACACACGGAGCCACATTCTCACTGACTCCAGTCCTCCAGTTAATGCACTGTGAACACTACCTATAACTCGTGCTTTAATGAATGGTGTGTTCCTCTGGCAGTGCTCGGAGCTATTTTGTTGTTGGTGTTTTTTTTTTTTTTAATTATATATGTAGGTGAAAAATGCTGCAATGCTTGTGTATTTCAAGATGAAATAGAAGCAACATGTAGTAATATTTTATTTGTTTCCCCGTTGGAGCGTATCAGAACACTGAGCCTTCTGTGTCCAGGTTGCCTGTTTTCTATCTAACTGTGTATTTTCTGCTCCCAGCATCTCCTGAGCATGGTGACTGTGGGGCTACAGCTACTTGCAGAGGAACATGTGGCAAGGAGAAGTGGTTCTTTTTGCCTGCATGTCTCTTGCCAGTTCCAGCTGCACCTCAGTTATGACCTTCTAACTTTATGCAATCTTGGACTGGTATTTCTGTATTCCTCCTTGATAGCCTTGTATGTAGCTGTCTGTCTTTCCCTTTCTGTAAAATTTCCTACGATTTCATTTTTTGTAAGAAGCTAGAATACTTATTACATATTTTTTTTTTCTTTAACTGAAGATATGAAAGAGAACACTTCTGCCTTTAGGGGAAATAAAAATCATAAAACTAGGCATGGTTCGAGGATTCAGTCATACGCATAAGGGCAGAACAGATCTAACAGTCAGATAAGCATTGCACATGTAGTGTATGTGGTGAGATTATGTGCGCCATCCCTCTAGCGGTCTTGCCTAATATTTGATAGTGTTCACAGATGAAAATTGCTAGTTTCTTCACCAGGAGAGCAAACAAGAATTGGAGAAAGCTAAAGCCTCATTTAGTAATAGCTTTGCTGCTCATTGAGAGGCGCCCTGCAGCTTAAAAAAAAAAAAAAAAAAAAAAAAAAAGTTGTACCTATTTAGCAAAGTAAAAACCCAGGCTAATGATGACATGAAACCGACTTACTGCTTGTACTGTGTTCTTGTGAGACAACTCAGCAAAGATGTGCTTCTAATAACGCAATCCTCAGTATGATCTGCTTAAGGTAACTAATCTTTTAGCACCTCTTCTTAGAAGTTTTACAAGTAAGATTCAAGCTGAGGCTTCTGCTTGTGTTAGTTCTTGCGCATATTTAAAATAGAACTGCGGCATTAGTTTTCTGATACCAAATTCATTTTTAAGATAATTTGCATATTAAAATATTTTTAAAGTAGCAGTTGGACTGAGAGGTTTGTTTTGTTCTCCAGGGCTTTTACCTTTTTTGGTAAAGGAAGTATAAAATGTGTGGTTCCTTTATAGGAGGGAAGGGAGCTTTATCAAACATGAGTGATATCAAAGAAAGCAATGATATCTGCTCTGGTAGCAGTGTTGTAGTTGGGATCACTTCTGCCTCTAGAGTAAGGTGGAAGCACATCCACCACTTTTTAGCTAATGTCAGTCTTCAATCTTGCTTTTCCTTATTCCTGTCCTGCCAGCCATGAGTGGTTAGGTGTGAATGCAAGTACCTCGCCTGCGCAAGGAGTAATAAAGCCGTAGGGTTATGTACCCTTGCAATGCTGTTGTCGCTGTGAAGAGTTGGTGTTCCTTATCGTTGCCTGTCCTTGTGGTGTGAAGGGTCTTCCGTCTGCTGCGCCTCTTCAGGAAGATGGAGACACTGTCCTGTTCCTGCAGCGGGGTGCTTGGTCCTGAAGTCACCTCATTTGTCTATCAAGCAGTGTGAAAAGCCTGATTCTAATAAAAATTCCAGTCCAGCATTTTATCCAACTGTTCCAAATAGTAGCCATGCTGGACCATACCAAGTATCTATCTAATGTTGACCCATCTGCCCAGGGCTTGCAAAAAGATCCCTATTTAATCGCAGTTTTGAAGTGGTTTTACCTAATTGTTTGCTGTTACGGGTTCCCCAAAGAAAAGGTATCTTTCAAAGTCATCTAATTTTTATTCGTATGGAAAATTTTTATTCATGTGGGGTGAGGGGGGAGTAGGGGTGTGGGTATGTTTCTAGCCATTTCTATGTAGAGAAACCCCAAGAAAACTAGGGAGAACAAACTCTGAAGGACACGTGCAAGTGTGTCCCTGTCATCCTGCAGTCAGGCACTTAGCTGGATTTCCCTTTCTGGCTGTGAGTTATCTTCACATTCTGTGACACATGCCTTGCTGCTGTCCCACGGTCTGAGTAGGCGCATTCATGTGAATCCCCAACATGGGTCATATCAGTGCATGACTACAGGAAATAATGTGTCTTGGACCATATAAAAAGATTTTTATTTAACTTGTGTTTTATAACATTTAGAGCTGAACTTCTGGTCAAAACTCAAATGTTTTTAGATCATAAAAACAGCGATTGATGGAAAATATCCAGCAGGCTATATATTTTATTTGGATGAAGCAGCCAAGCTAAAGCTCTGGATATTTTAGGATAGGTTACAGGGAAAGCTGTGTTGTAGTGCACACCTTCTTGGCATCCTGGATTTAGCTGTCCTTTGGGAGACACAGGTAGTGCAACAGATGGGATATACTTGATTTTTTGATATTAAAAGCATAATATTTGACAAGGGATATTAGGTTTGCTACTCTGAATAGTAGCTTGATTACCCACTTCATTAATGGTGCCTGCAAATCTGGAAGAATGCAAGAGCTGAGACTAGTCGCAAAGAATTGGGGTAACCGCACTGGACTTGATGGAAAATATGACTTTTTTTTTTTCCAATGTCACTGTATGTCCTTAATTTAATCTTGTGTTTTACTGCTTTTATTTATTTATTTATTTTCCTGGAGTGGACATAGGGAGGGGGTTAGTATCATGAGCAGCAGCAAATAAGACGGTCTGCTTCACTGAGTTATAGGAAACAAATGTTTTTGTTTCTCAAGGAGTAGAAAATAAAATGTCAAACGTATTCAGGATAGTATGAAAATTCTGAGGAAGAAAAATGGCCTCTGTAAATTGACCTTTTATTACTGCACCAGGGGAAAGCTGTTTATTATACTGGCAGACATAGTGTGCACCATCTCCTATACTGCACTGGGAGAAAATCAAGGATGATTCAAAGTTCTTCAGAAGTCTGTTCTGATAACCATATAAGCAAGGTACAGAGCTGTGTTTTTTTTTTTTTTGTTTTGTTTTTGTTTTTTGTTTTTTTGTTTTAAAAAAAACTGTCCCATAATGGAGACTAATGCAAAATTATTATCTCTTACTGTAGCATGGGAACCACTGTGCAGTGGGTAGATTCTTCATGTAGAAGAAGAAATGTTTTTGTGAGTTACTGCATCAGCTGTAAATCATCTGGGTAGGTGTAGGATTCTGCTGCCATCAAAAAGCAGTTTCCCAGCATGAGGCAGGAATGTTTCCTTGCACCCTGCATGATCCTGGTGAGCCCTAAACAGGAGTTCAGGGGGACACATGACTCTACAGGAATCTATAGCATTAGCTGAATTTGCACACTTATTAAAATGTGTTATCAAGGTAAGTTGCAAGAACTTGCTTTTAAAACAAAACTAATTTTCAAATCACGGAAATGTCTCACCAGAAATATTTGAAATGTATCACTAGAAATATTTGTAGGCTTTTCATCTGTGAGAGGTTGCTGCTGTGCAATCCCTAGCAAGATAAAACGTGGAAGCTGAGGGAAATAATGTTTGTAGAAACTCAACATTGAAAGAGAATACTGCATCGGGTAGGTACGAGGTGTTTGGGATGTATACCACTCGGCCTTAACAAAAAGGAACAATTATAGTCCAGCTCCATTTCACTACTCTGATTTTTTTGCATAGTAAGTGTTTAAAAATACAGCTACCCTCTCCTTGGCTCTCAGATATGACTAGTTTTAAGAAGAGTTAGGAAAAATAAACAACTGTATTGGGAGAGAAAACTTTGTCGACTTGAAGGGACATGAAGAGTGAAGACGGGTTAGTGATAAAATTACTTTTTTTTGGCATCTGTGTATGTTTTACCTGGGAAAAGTAAGCTTTAAGTGGACAGACTAAAATATCATTAAGAGAACAAAATTAAACCCATTTCTGAATAATAGGGGAAATTTAAATTATTACTATGTTTGCTGCTGTAGTACAGCATTTCCATTATACTTTTTGGTTTCTGAAGACTTATAACTCTAGTTGTATTAAAACCTACTTCAGTTCAAGTTTAACATGCAAGGTCAAATTCCCCAAAGCATTTTGTAACAAGCTATTTTTTTTTCCTAATTCATGTTCTGTATGGTGTGTATCAGTATCCTATGTATCCATATCATAGAATCTTTAAGGTTGGAAGGGACCTCTAGAGATCATCTAGTCCAACCCCCCTGCACACGCAGGGTCACCTAGAGCAGGTGGCTCAGGGCTGCGTCCAAGCGGGTCTGGAAGATCTCCAGAGAAGGAGACTCCACAGCCTCTCTGGGCAGCCTGTGCCAGGGCTCTGGCACCCTCACTGTCAGGAAATTTTTCCTGAAGTTCCTATGGAACTTCTGGTGCTTCAGTTTGTGGCCGTTTCCTCTAGTTCTGTCGGTGGCCACCACTGAGAAGAGGCCGCCCCATTCACTGCCTCCCTTGAGGTCCTGATAGACACTGCTCAGGTCTCCTCTCAGCCTTCTCTTCTCCAGGCTGAACAGGCCCAGCTCTCTCAGCCTTTCCTCACAGGGCAGATGTTCCAGGCCCCGGATCATCCTCGTAGCCCTGCGCTGGACTCTCTCCAGCAGCTCCACATCCCTCTTGTCCTGGGGAGCCCAGAACTGCACACAGGACTCCAGGTGTGGCCTCACCATCCCTATTTCACACTTCATGGCTTTTAGAGCGGCTTTTATGCGAGAAACTCTGTAAGAAGGCCTAGCTGGAGATTCCTGTGAGTATGCATCTTTTGTGCTTCACTTCTAGAAACTTTGCTTTGTACCTGTACAGTTGTAGCTGAGCCTCTTCCTGATGAGGATCTCTGCAAAGTGATTTTGATACACGCTGAAGCCTTCTCTGGCCACTGGTGGTAAGGTTTTAATGGAGCATTACAAGGAGGCCCTTGGCTCACTCTTTCGATAGAGCTTAGTGGACCCAGTCTGCAGACAATTCCCTGTCTGGATATGGATTAGTAGTTGCACACATTTTCAGTAGATACAGGGATAATGGGCTTAGCAGCCAAGCCTGATCTACCCCAGCTTTTGCTGCTTGTTGGCAGATCAGTCCCTCAAGAGTCTGCAGTTTAAGAAAGATGTTATTTGCTTTGGGTGGATTGAAACTGAGCTCCCCTTGTAGCCTTTGGTTTCTTGTAAAGAGTCCAGAGGCACAGTCAATAGCGATGTCTGGCCGTCCTGCACTTGTTTGGGCTGGATTCCAGCCAAAACTAATGCATTCCATATACTGCATAAGGTGACCTCACTGAGTTTTAATGGAGACAAAGTTTACTAATCTATTAATGGATTTTTACTTTTGGAGGAAATAACATGTCATATTTTATAGAACATGATGTAAGCCATGCTCAGCAACCAGAGCTGTCTGCAAGCCCTTGACTGGTAGGCACTGCTGTTTCTTCTGTCTTGATTTTTTTTTTTTTGTTTTTTCATTCTACTTTCCCTAATTAACCTACTTCTAGTCGTGAATCTACAAGGTATTTTCCTCCCTAATAAACTTAATTTCATTTTAGGACACAAATGCACTAATTTGCTGTATTTTTGTGCCAGACCAAAGACTGGTGACTCTGGCAGCAGCAATATTAATCAGAAAGTAACATAACTTTCAGCTGCATTAAAATCTCTGTATGCTATTTTGGCAACATGAAAGAGACTTCAAACATTCATCATCCAGAGGCTTTTAGTCTATTGTTAGAATGCGGGAGCGTGACCTGACCAGAAATACAAAACTTATGCCCTGTGACTTGTTGGGAGCAGCTCCCCAACTCTACAGGAGAGCAGCAACTTGTAAGGGAGCCCCCGAGGCCAGGGCAGCAGTGCCCTCGCGATAGCTCCTGTTTACGGGCAGCACTCCTGTATTTCATTTTTATGCTTCCCTGTGTTCAGCTAACAACATTTCCCTGGCTCTCTGCAGCCTGTGATTTACATCTGTCAAGAAGATGAGTAAAGGCAGTTAGGAGACACCTAGATCTTCAGCTGTGGTTGGCAGGAGTAAAACCTGCCTGCTAGCTCCCACCAGCAGCTTTTGACTGCTCCCTCAGTGATTAACTGGAAGCATCTTAGAGTTGAAGGCAAATCTGTGTGTTAAGGTATGTGGGCAAGTTACTGAAGATGAGCTAACCAAATGAGCTGTGAGAAACTGCTTGTTGTGACATGAGACTGCTAAACAAACCAAAGGGAGAAGCCAACAGAAGTTACAGGTACCTCTATGAGGAATAGCTGGAGTTTGTGGGGATGTAAAAGATGATGGAGTTTCACAGATGCTCATAGGACAATATCAGGGACTTGCTGGAGGGTATGAACTGGCAAGGCCAACAATACCTAGGAAGTATATTCAGTAATACCATGCGAGACAGATGACCTAGGTAATGCTGTCAGACATGTAAACTTTGAATACTAGTGTAGTGAAACTGAGGTCTGGAGAAAGTAGTTGGTACAGATTGTCCCTCTAGGAAGAGGCAAGGGTGGTACAGTGGAGAAATCAAGGTGGATGGGGAGAAGTATAAGCATATAAAAATGGGAAGAAGAGATATAAAAAGCCTGCTGCCTGCAAGCAAAGCTTCCAGTCACTATGCTTGTCTGCTTCAGCCCTGCACAGGATCACTGCAGTGTCTCCCAATTTCCTATCAAATCCTATTATTAACTGCCTGTTCTGTGTGGAAACTTAACACTGTTGTCTTTATATGTGCTGAAAGCTCTCAGTACAGCAACTGGAGAGACCAGGGTGTATGGAAGCTTCTCTAGTGAGTCACATTTCTCTGTGTGTGTATCGCTGTAACTAGGTAGCCAAGGACTAGCTGCTGGGTAGGAGACTGGCATCTCAAGAGAGTCGAGGCCTGAGCCAGTGACAGAGTAAGGGGCCTGCCCTGGAACCGGGCGTTCCGTGGACTTGCAGACGATGCTGATACTTGAGCATCCCCTGAGAGCAAGCGTGCTTGTGAGTCTAGAGTGAAGGTGTTTGATACCCGGGCTACTGGGTGGTACTTGAACTTTGTGTCCTTCATGCACCATGCCCTTAACTGGTTTGTAACTTAATGAAAACCAAGACTCCTAATTTATTGCATGTTCTCAAAGTGTGCAGCTTTTTGGGTAAACTACTTTATGCACTAGCTTCCTTAAGTGGTTAGTAGGAGGTATATAACATTTATAAAGCAGTATTTGAAACATGGTAAAGGCCCGGAATCATTACCGAATTCTGTAATTCCAGTACAGCAGGAAAAAATACGTATACTTAATACAGTATCTGTATAATGTGGTGCTTTCAGCCCTTGTCTAAATAGTATGCAATAGTTTTCCCATGCTTGACGTGTACTGATTATGTTTAAATACACATGCTAGTGATAGCCTGCTGTAGCTCAGGAATTGATTTGTCCTTGCGATTATTTATATAGTGTAATTTCAAGAGCTTAACTCCAAAATTTGATTTATTTGATTCATAGTAGTTTTTCATTATAAAGCTAAAGCTAAGTAGAGCTAAGAAGTCCCAAAGTAAAAATAACTGAGGCTTTGCCAAACACAGTTGCAGATACAGAAGCAAAAATGAACTGAGGTCAACAAAAAAGCATTCCTACGCCACCATGCTCCCATCTTGCTTGTCAACAGGTGTGAATAAATGTGTGCATCTTGTCCAAGTTTTTAGAGTGATGGATTTTGAACCAGCAGCGTGCTTAGGAGGTGAAACTCTGGTCATGTTCATGTTTACTGCAGTCCTGAAAGTGGGTAACTTAACGTCTGTGTGGTTTCAGCAAGAAAGCTGGTGTACTTTGAGGTGGCCTAAACAAGGTTTGCTTTAGGAGGAGAGTTGCAGGAGGCATAGAATATGGGAAAAGAGGAAGAGAAAGGGTGCAAAGTGAGGGAGGTGAAAAACTAGTCAGAAAGAGGGAAGAGGAGAAGGAAAGACAAGTGACAGGGGAAAAAGGAGTTACCATTGAGAACCCAGGTCTGTTGGGCAAGTGCTTTTCATAGTTGATGCTTGGTAATGTCAAATACTGTGTTTTGGTTTGCTCCAGCACTACTTTTACAAGTTTTCTAGGTTGGAGATATTTCTGGAGCTCTTCTTTCTTATTTAATTAATACTACTTTCTACCAAAAGCCTCCCTGCTTTGATTTGTCTAGCTACAAACCTGAGTGTGTCTCTAGTGGGCTTTCAAGTTGAATTAATTTAAGCTAAGATTTTGTCTTAATGTACTTCCTCAGTAAGGCTTATACTCAAGGTTATAGCTAAATTAACTTTTGTAGAAAGGCTTCTTTCACCTACCTTTTTAGCTCGAAGTGTTTTTGGCAAGACTGCGGGCCCCAAACACTTCTTCAGGGCCGTGTCAGGGTGGGTTTCTTGTTACCAACTGGGCAGTAATCGCTTAACAACAACAACCTGTTACCTGGTTTAATGGTGGTTTGAGAAGATCCTGACTAATGTTGGCATTTCAGGAACTAATCCTGTCATAGGCGATAGAGAGAGGTTAATATTGATGTAGGCTGAGAGGACAAAAGGGAGGGGGCCAAGGAAAGGGTGGTACAGCTGTATCACAGTATTATAAAAGGACTTCTTGGTGAAAATGATTGTAGAAATAGACTTTCATCCAAGTGCCATGTTGCCAAATAAAATGCTTTTAACAGAAAAATATATTTATATTTCTCCAGATATGTATATGTATGTATATTGTTATATAAATACACTTTTGTAGAATATCTTTTCTAATATTGTCATGCCAATATTCTTAATTTATGTCTAATACATAATGGCAGCTATTAATATAGTGATACATTAACAAGCTGGTTAAGACTAACATGATGGCAATGCTTTGAAAGTATCAAAATGTGACAGTTAAAGTCATTTTGATACTTCCCAATGGAACTTGGCATGGAATGATGGGAGGGAACTGCTTAAGTACTTTATTTTAATTTTATATTTTATTTATATAGTTATATTATATATACATTATATATTTTAGCTTGATTTGGAATGGGCAAATCTTCAAATGTGAAAGGTCTTCTGCAAAAGGAACTTTTGGTTTCTGACCACAGCTGAGTTGGGTCTTCTGAGGCAGTTGTGTGTGTTTGTTTTGTGTTTTTGTTGTTGTTTGTTTTTGTTTTGTTTTGTTTTTCTTCTGTCTCCTCTCATCCCTGAAAGATTTAGATGGGGGCTGTGTATATGTTTGAATCTTGTTGCAACGCATCAATGCATCTTGGGAAGTATTTCTGAAAGAGGTGACTTGCAACTGATCCAGGGAAAGGGAGTGGGGGGAATTAGCCGTTATTATTAGGATGTTTGTTTATTTGTTGTTCAGTGTTGATTATGCATTTTGTTTGTTTTTAGTTTTATCCCTTTTAGAAAGTGGTGTAACTTTTTTTAACTAAAAAGGTCTAGCTGACGGCTTGGATTTTGAGAAGCGGAAGGTTTTCTGCAATACCACCAGTTGCTGGTGGTTTTAGCATGCTGGCATTGGAGGGATTTTTCTTTTTTCTTTTTTTCTGCCTCAAAACAATGATGTGTTATGGAAGGGGTGGGAGGTCTGTAAAGGTGCTGGTATCCTGTGTGCATCCATGTATGCTTTTCTCACATACAGTGTTCAGCATTTTGCCATAGTTGGGGGAAAAACATTACTCACTTTCCATGTCACTGAGATGCAGCTAGAGTGAGCTGGAAAAGCAGTGCAGAAAACTTATTTTTTTTGTTACTGTAGCTTGTGATTGTTAAATTAGGGTTCATCATGAATTGCTATAGAGAAACTACCTTTTTTTTCCTCTCTCACGGATGCAATCTCTGCTGTTTTATATAAATCCTCTCCTGCTGCTCTCCTTGCTCTATTTCTTTCATTGAAGTATGATGTCTTAAAGAATATTTTTTCTTTTGCTATTGGCCCTGTTCTTGGTTCAGCTTTTAAGAATTCATTTTTGTAAAAGCAACTAGGAAAATGTGTTCCTTTTTGGTAGTCTCTGCTAGCCTGCTCTCTGCTGGCAAAGAACACATTTGATTATTTTATTGGTTTGGATTAAGCTCACAGTACTGTAGTACTGCGTTACTTTTAAACCGTAAATCATAAATGATTTACGCTTGGTGAAAGCCTTTCTGTGCTGCTGCATCTTTGGGTGCCATTTCTAGGAGAGGCCCCAATGCCAGGATTCAGCTCTTGCCCTTCTTGGGTGTTCACTGTGTGTTCTTCTAGGCTGAAGTGGTCGCTAAAATGAAAGCTTGTATCCGTGTTGTGCAAAGGATGCTGCTTATATGAAGTTCGGATGATTGAATGGGTCTATGTATTTATCTGTCGAACAATCTAATTTTGGATGGAGTGTTTATAGTTAGGGCCAAGTTTCAAATAGTGCTGTGTGAAGGGACATGAATAAAAGTTAGGAATGTCAGGTGAACCACTTCTGTTCTACTGGTTCGTTCCAAAAACTATTTGGATGCCTTTCACAAAACTAGTAAGAAGGAAGTGACCTTCAATTGTTTCATGTTGCAAGACCATAATTCAAATCTGTCTGCTTGACTCAAAGATGATACTTGGATTGCCCAGGAGACTACAGTATTTTGCCTTGGAGCAGCTTTTCCTTTGGCAGAGCAGGCTGCCCAGCAACAAGTTGTGGCTAGGAGATAGAAATGATGATGAAGTAGCTTCTGATTGCAAAAAATATATTGTATGAGTGTTTCTTTTGGCTATTTTCCAATTAAGTCAATCCTAGAGGCTCTTTTGAGGTCATTCATTTTTATTCCTGGAAGTTTTGAATAACTGCATAAAATATTTTTGCTCAGAAGCTCTGTCTGTCCTTCGATAAAAGTATCTGGATGTAGGACTTTGGCCACTGTGATGGCCCCACAAGCTTGTACAGCAATAGCTGCACTTGTGTGCAGCCTCCCTGAAACGGGAAGATTTAACAGGGCTTCATCAGACAGATGGAAACACCTCAAAGTGGGTGGTCACTTGTGTGTTAGTGTGCAATGTAGAAAGCTCAAAGCGGCCTATGACCAAACGTGGTGTCTGCCTGTTTATTAGTATGTTATACCTGGTGCAGTGCTGGGTTAACACACTATTTTGTCTTTAGGCCAAAGCTAGAATATATTTTGGACCTGAAATTGTGTCCTTTGTTTTCTGAATGTGTTTTGCTCTATTACAAGTGATAGGCACAGCCTGTACTTAGAGCAGTGCAGTCGGTGACAGCCCCCTTGCCAGTGCAGTATCTGCAGTGCTCAGAAGCAGCACTGATGGGTTTATTCTTCATGAAAAGCTCTGATCTGTCTCTGATCAATAACTGTTGTCCCCTGTCGCTGACAACAACCAGCTGTTCCTCTTCCATCACCAGCTGCTGCCTACGGGGATGGGCCCCCTACTTTGGAAATGTCCTTTCAAAAAACTCAATTACAGGTATTTTAATACTACACCTTAAACATCTGCTTGTTTGATCATTTGAAATAATCTGTATGTAAAGAGGTGCAGAAGGAGGATAGTAGGAAGAGAATCTGTTTCAGGATCTATAGCGTGCACTAACATGAACCTTACATGAGACTGTCCGGATGATGTGCCTCAGCTCTGACCCCTTTTGCCAGGATTACACCATCTCCCTGACTGTTTAAACTCTCTCTCTAAGTGTCACAGTTTGACCTCGTTATCTCTGTTTATTAGATGTTTGATATTTGAGCGATTGAAGGACTGTTAGGCCCATGTGTTCTGTCCTCCTGTATGGTCTAGGGCAGCCACTTTGATCCAGTCCTTCCTGTGGCAGAAGGGAATGGAAGAGATGTGAGTTGTGTATGGTTTTTTTATTATTATTTTTTTTTATTTTGTTTTGCTAGTTTTTGTTGTTGTTTGTGGAGTTTCTTTGTCTGATTGTTTTCAAAGTGAGATGTAACATGTATTTAATAAAGAAAAACAAATCCTCTTCCTTTCATGGAAAAACACCACGTTGAAGAGCAAAGCTGCTTAGCAAGGGGAAAAAATAAAAGTGGAAGCAAATGCCATGCAGCTCGAAACAGCCAAGTAAAAACCTTTTTGCTTTGCAATTTCTTGATATTTTTAATCTACTCCTTGCTTTACCCTCATGGGTATTGAAAGCTGGTTACTTAATGGACCAATTTTGTTCCAGGAAAAGCTGTTCTATTGGAAGTGAAATTCCTTGTGAATGTTACCATTTGTGGGTTTTATCTCAACAGTTGTTCTGCATATCCTACAGAGCTGCTCCTGGTGTTCTCGCAGACTGGGCTTTCTGGGGTTTAGTTAACACCCTTCTCTAAAATGAAGGATCCCAGGGCTTTTTGGAGACCATCTTCTCTGTCTCCCTATGGATTTGACAGTCAAACATCTCTTTCCTGACCTTGTTTCTTCTGCAACACTTAATACTAGACCTGCAGAAATTTGTGCGAACTGAACTTAGTGTGGGCTGGAGGGGAAAGAGGCTGCTGCACCTGAGCGCCCCGAGCGTACCTGACCAAGTGAGCAATGTAGGCTCAGCTTCTGCCTCTGCTGAAGACTTTCTGTATTAAATTGTCTGCCTTTGCTTTCCGTTTTCTCTGTAAATTAAATACTTACAGAGCGCCTGTGGGTCTAGGCCAGAAAGATCTATGCTGATGAAGGGAGCAATGGGAAGAACTGAGTAGTTTTAACACATGACTGCAGCTCTCTTTGGAGTGAAATTTAATGTTTATTCCAAAAAGCATATTCTTTAGAATATGTATTATATGTATTATATATGTAACCTGTATTATCATGTAGGTTCAAAGCTACCTGCCCACTGAATCTGCGGCAAATGTGATGCTAAAATCAAGTGCTTGAAAGTGATTTTATTGTGGAGAAGCTGTATGTTTAAGCCAGGCAAATCTCATCTTCAGAAGTTTGGAGTTTCTCCACACGCTTCTTCCCATGGGGCTCAAGCTGATGCTTTTAAAGTAAGCACTACACGAATGGTAGTGATAGTCTCTCTTGAAGCTTGTTAGGAGGAGAAGATGGGAGACTACTGTCCTTCCACAAGTCGAAAATTTCAGAGTTTCAGTCTGTGCTACTTGGACTTTATACCGTGACTGCCTTTGCATATGAATTTTATATACAGTATGTCAGAAGCCATGCTTTTCGCAGGGATGCATGGCAGAATAACAAGAAATAACTGGTACAAATTTACAGTGAGAGATTCAGACTAGATGTAATAAAGTGTTTTTACACCAAAGACAGCAGAACAATGTTCTAGGTTGGCCAGAGAGGTTGTGCCAACTCCAAACTTGGAAGTTTTGAACAACCAACTGGGTAAAGCCCTGAGCAACGTGGTCTTACCTTGTAGCTGCCTCTGCTTTGAGCAGGAGATTGGACTAGATTCCAGCCTGAATCTTTGATTAAATAGTGTTATATTCCTTATTGTTCAGGCTCTTTAGCTTGGAATTCATGGATTTTGAAGCTGGGGGGGGAAGCTGGCTTTTTCTCTTAGCATTTTTGCTGGAAGAGTGGTGGTGCCTCTAGTTGACTGATTGCAGTTCCTATCCTTCTCTACAGACCACAACAGCAGGACGTTTAGGAAGTAACAGAGATGACTTGTCAGCTTCTATTTGCAGAGTGAGGCTAAAGGAAGCATCCCATGGTGGAAGAGGTGCTCAGGGATGTACTTCATCCATCCACACTGCAGTGAGAGAGAAGTGCAGGCCTGAGCTTTGCCCTCTGTAGTGCCTGGAAGCTTGCCCTGAGCATATGTACCTGAGCATAAATTTGGTCTCCAGCTGTGTGGCTGTGTAGCAGTTTATATAGAGAACAGCGTTAGACCCACATTCGAAAGGTGACTGGGCATAGTTATTTTTCCCCTTTCACTCTTCTTAAGGCTAACTTTGTGTAGCTGTTGCACAATTGGTATGCATTTTTTATCCAAACTATCAGATCAAGATAAAGCCCAGGCTATGGTCTGACTTGCTGACTGGTGAGGAAACTCTAAACTTGATTTTTACCTGTTAGCTGAAGTAAGCTAAAAATAGAGCTCTGACAATCCCTAATGGGGTTACTTGCTTCCAAATCACAGCCAGCTCTGCTTCCTTCCCAAGTTCAGAATTCAGTTTGGGCTGCTGGCTGCTTACATGGCTTTCTTAAAGGTGATGTAAATCACTTTAGCTCCATAAGAGCCACAACTGCTGAGGCCCTCTGTTCTGATCTGATTTTTATGGTAGTTGTATGAGAGTTTGGGACTACTTTGGAGTTGCAGTAGATTTTATGGTAGCCCAGAAAGCCCTCCTTACAGCTTCATAGCATCACTGTCCTCTAGCTGTTGGGGAACTGTGTGTCACAGATACCTTGGGCAAGAAAGCTGTCCTTCTGTTGTTAAGAACTTGGATCTAAGCCTTTGAAAAGAGGAGGAATGGATGCAGTTGTCTGTCTCTTTGGTGTTTTCGTTCTGAGTAATAAACGATCTTAAGTAACAATGTCAAGTTTTATACTAAAAACGGTAGAAACTGAGAACGAAAGTGAAGAAAGAAGCTTTTGTTTTACAAGTTTCAAAACATCTGTTTGCTTTAAAGAAGTCAAGGAAAAGAGGAAAAAAAGTGCCTTAGGGGGGATGAGAAATTAAAGTAATATTTTAAAAATAAAATATCAACACTGTTAAGCTCAGCTTTTTGATGCTTATTTTCTCAATGTTCAGACATCTGGATTTGGAAGATGTTTATTTTCTAGCTAGATCTGAACATCATATGTTTGTACTGTGCATTAAATAGCATAGTGCAACACAGTTGAAAATTCATGCAGCAGTGACTTTATTTGCTGTGCACTTGGCAGCTTTTGTTCATTTTCTGCCTCTTTCAGAACTTGCTGCAGTGATTACGCCGTTGTTACACTGTCATTAACACAAAACAAGAAAAGATGTCTTTTTTATCTCTATACATTGTATGCTAATTTCTTGTTGATGCAATATTAAAACCTATACCAAACAGCAGAGAAATTCATTCTTAAGTTAACAAAATCCTAAGGTAATGTATATTAGTATTTAGAATATTAGTTTTTGCCTTACACATTGTAATTTTATATTTCTTAGCATATAGTCTTTACCACTGGAAGCATTTTTTTTTGATTTGTGACAATAGAAGCCAGATAGCAAATAAATTCACCAGACTTTGCTGTCCATTTAAGATGGAAAATGTATGTGTATGACTAACACTTTTGGTATATTCTAAAGTTTGTTAAACTTACAACTGGAAAAGCTAATGTCTAGACCTAGTCATGCATTTAAAAAAAAAAAAAAAAAAGTAGTGTTATCATGTTTAGAAAATTTATTTCCCTATGTAGAATAATATCTCTTTATCAATTTTCCTAGGCATGCTGATAAAAAATAAAACTAGAGTATTCTCCTCTTTCTGGTTCATAACTAATTCAGAACGTCTTTATTTCCCATCAGTCTGTTAGCACATTTTGCATTGGTATGACTTGCTCTGTCAGGTTCCAGATAAATATGCCGTTTGACAGCTTCATTTTCAACATACGCATTTTGTATTTAAGCCTGTATTGGCAAAGCTGCCCGACATCTGAAATACTTGCCAATTAAATCAATTTCTGTATACTTTATAGCTAAATCTGCTCATCCCAAAATCCCAAATGTAGGAAGTGATTAATTTTAAATAGACTCTGTGTGTGTGAATATGGCTTTAATTTAAAGCTCCTACGCAAATATATATATAGTATCATTATATATAATAGTATCTATATATATATATATAAAGTAGTTATAAGGAAACATTTCATACTTGAAATGGAGATGCTTGTAATATTTACTTCTGTTGTTTTTTCTTTCTGATAATGAGGAGAAAAATGACCAGGGCAAAGAATAACTCATTTCAAGGTATAGTAAGGCAGCCTTCAAACTCGCATTTATCTGCTGATAAACACGTGCCCAAAAGTAAGCTAGAATGACAGATAAAGAAACACTTATTCCCTGGGTATACATATTTCCTCCATCTGGTACATTATTTTCTAAACTCGCTTCATTTGGTTTTCAAATGTTAGCTAACAGCTGGTCTAAAGGTTTTCATATTTGCTTTGTACATGTTCATAATTCATATGATTTTTAATATTCCCTGTAACATTTAGCTTGTGATTTTTATTTCAGTTTGCTCATCCTGACTTTCCAAAACAACAAATAAAACTTATTTTTGAAAGGCATATTTCATTGCAAGCTAAATATAATATTGTTTTGCGCAAGTCTGATACTAGCCAAAAATTTAGACTCGTAGTCATCAGGGTTGAAAGAACAAATCGTAAGTCTTGGGAGAACTTCTGTAGGCTGACAGTGGTATTTTGGATGTTGTCTCCCACTGATAAATAATGCAATCTTGCACATAACCACAAGATCACAGGCTGTTTAGGTTTAAAGGGACCTTTGTTGGTGTTCTAACTTTGAACAGAGGTCTGGCTTATATCAGGTCATTGTCCAGTCAGCTGTTGAATGTCACCAAGATGGAGGTTCTGCATCTCTGAGCGCTTCCCTAAATGTGTCACCACTTGCGTGAAAGGAAATGAAGTTTTTTTTCCTTATCTCAAATTTGCATTTTTCTTTCTACAGTTTACAATGTTTTCTTATTTTTTTGTTGTGCACCTTGAAAAGAGCATCTGTCTTCTCTTTGAATCCCAGCTTTCAACCCTGCAAAAGCATCCTCAGCTTGTTTACCAAGATTCCCAGATCCTATTTCTTGCAGTCTGAAGTGTTTCAGAGGGTTATTCCATCTCATGCATGAGACAGTACATTTGTGTCTGTAGAAGTATTCTTGGTCGGTCCTATCTTCAAGCTTGTGGAGGTTCTGAATTGACAGCTCAGTCCCTCAGTGTCTCAACTGCTTCCCCCATTCTGGAATCATCTGCAAATGTCATGGCATTTCTTTTTCTTTTCTTTTTTTTCCTCCATCCCATGGGCCTGGCCTCTGCTGTGTGGATTAAGCCATATCCTAAGCAGTGAAGGCAGAGGCCAGGGGAGCTTGAGGACCACAGCCTTCCTTCACCACTGCGTTGCCTGTTGTGTGCACCGAACTCATGCTTGTGGCTTAGTGAACAGGGAGTTTCCTTGCAAATGCCCCAAATTGTTATTGACTGAAGAGGGGGGAAAAAAAGAGCGGGAGGGGGAAAGAAGGGGTGGAAAAAGCTGCACCACTTTTGAATTTCAAAATGAAGTAGTTGTAACATGTAGGGTTTTTTTCCTTTTTGTTTATAATTCAGCAGTACCAATGCTTTCTATTTTTGGCACTTCATTCTTTGCTCGCCACCCCATCTTCAGAGCTGTATCCACAGGGGAGCAGTGCACTTAAGTACCTTAATGTGCAGCGCAGCTCCGTCTCTAATGCAGTACTTTGTGTATTAACTAAATTATGCATACTGTATTCCTCGTCTGGAAAGGAGTAAATGAACTTTGGTTTCGGGAACTGAGTCTGTGTTGTTGATGTTCCAGTTCTTGTCATCCCTTCAGATGTGGGAGCCTATATAAAAAGCAGAAGAAACATTGAATGCGTAAGGAGGGGGAGACTCTGCCCCTTCCTCCCCCAGGCCTTTCAGAAATTCTGGAAAAATGCCAGTTCAAGGTTATAAAGAAAAAGAATTCTTGTTTGCCTGACTTTCACCCATTAGAAAATCTTGGGCTTTCTGCTGTGTGGGTGAGTAGTTTCTGTCCAGTGGCTTTTTGTGGTACCCCTTTCCATCAACACCCTGATGGTAGGGGTGTTACGGAGATGCTTTGTGGTGTATTAGGATCATACTACAGGACAAAGGAGGCCTTGAATTGTTGATGAGCAGATTCCTGTGGCGTTTGGGGAATTATGGCAATGTTGTCTGGCATCAAACACTCAGAGTAGTATTGGCTTGCTCCCTCTAAGGAGAGGGAAAGAGGTTCTAGAAATGTTAAATCCTTGGCCCAGTTTAATATGGGAAATAGTCAGACTTGAGTTTCCATCTGACTGTCTGCTCCTTCTTTTCTCTCTTCTTTGTAAACTACCTTTTGTAGTATTAGCAGTATCACTAAGGTAGAAATTTTGAAAGTTACTAGTGACATCACAACAATGTTGGCTAATAGTCTCAATGCCTTTGAGCATTTTTCCTGCAGTCTTTTGGACCTATGTATGTCCCACCTGCTTGAGGGCTCTTTGCCCTTGTTTTTCAGCTGTGGGTGGTACTTAGCTGCTTCAGGTGCTGTTGTCCAGTCTAGGAGAGACAGTACCGAGAACAGACCTTACCCATAAAGAGCAAGGCAAGAGGAAATCTGAAATTTAAGCTTTTCTCATGCCCTTCCTTTATCAACAGCTCTCGTACCTTGATCCCATGGCAAGCTTGTGTTTTCTTTGGTCTTGCTTTGCTGCTGCTGCTGCTTTTCTCCCATTGAGCTTTTATTTTACTGATAATAATTAGACTTGTTCAGTACTGCCTTGTAATTATAGTATTTGCATGGTGTGAGATTTTTCTTCTCTCCATTACAACACTTGTGTTTTTATGTTCCCAAGTTGTAGCCAAATGCTCATTCCTAGGAAAGGGTTAGTTTATTATATGTTGTAATTTCTTATAGCCAGAGGTTAGGGCCTGTTCTGTCCTGGAATTTGCACTGTAATTTTATTTCATAAAAGGACTTCCATGCTGAACCCTTTTTCAGTTACTAGTGTTGAAGAAAAAAAGAAAGTGATAAGAATGAGGATTAGAAGCATAATAGCAAGCTGCAAAATGTGCTAGTTTGTCTCTGAGCTAGAGATCAGGATTGGAGACAGGGAAATCTCCCTTCATATTGGAATAATCATTGTATTGCTGAATGGCAAAACCTACTTAAGATCCCCCAATAGTATATTGCAGTCTTTAGTTCCCAGACCTGTAGATTCATTCACTGACTAACATCTGGCATGCCCATTTCCATCTAATAAATTTTAATAACGTTTTTAGGAATGTGAGGCACTGCAGTTGATACTCTGTGGAACTGCATGTACTTCTGTACTTGAGGACCTAAACAAACCACTCAGAAACCAGTAATCTCAAAACACTTCTGCATAATTTTTAGACAAGCTGTATGAGAAGCTAAAACTGCAGGTGACTGATTTTAAGCATTCATAGCTGAAAATAGACATCATGCATTCTTGCGGGATACCTTTTCAGCATTTTAATCTGTCGTATCTTTTATCATATAGTCTGTCATTTATGTCATCAAATTTAATTTAAAACTCCTTTATGTGGATTGAGTGTTCTAAATTTGAAGGCAAATAATGGAGTTTGTGTGGATTAAAGAGGACAAAATAATCTGCAGGGGTGTATGCCACAACCAAATGTTGTATCACTGTTCTCTAGGTAGAATTCAGAAAGGTTGTTCCTGCAAGATGTAATGCAACTAGTGTGTCCCAATGGAGATGGTGTCAGCTATTTATTTTTGCTTTTCCTATTGGTGTTAATGAAGTTGACCTGCTATTAAAGTCAGGTTGAATAGGGGAGAAATTTAGTTATATCAACTGCAAGGTTCAATCTGACAAAGTTAATAGGATTTCTTTCCACAGATTTTACAGGATGCAGCATCCCAGATTCTTTCTGCACAGTGGTTGGGGGGGGGAAGCATTAAAGCAAAATGCTGCGCCGTTTCATTAGATTTTTCTAGAGAAACTGCCAACCATGTTTAAAGAATTAAAATAGTCTTGCTTTAACTCACCATAATATAGAGGAGTGTTTATGATGTTATACAAAGAATATTATTCTGCACTTAAGGAACAAATGATGTCTTCCTGGTATATCAAATTTGAATTTCAAGCTTTTTAAGTGGAGTGCTGTTCAAGGTGATTAAGGATGTTTAATCTTTTCTAGTAGAAGGATAAATTCATTCCTCCTTCATATCATGTCTCCCCCTTATGCTTATGCATGAGTAGCAGAACATTAACCTCCATTTTAATTCTATAGTGTTAACACCTAGCTGGGTGTAGGGAAGACAGTAAGGAGAAATCATATGATATGCCTCAGGGATTCGGACCGTGGCCTGTAGAGGGGTCAGAGAGACTCCCAACCACAAGCAAGGACAAAAAAATAAAATTGAAGTGTCTTACCTTTCTCTGGGCACCAGTCCCTTCTGTAGCTGAAAACAGAGTATCAACAGAGTTATCAGCCAAATAGATTGGGTGTTCAGAAACAGATATCTAGATCTCTTATCCTAGAAATTTTATCTGTATGTTCCTAACTTGCCAACTTTAGATCAGGAAGCTCCAGATCAGTTTGGCAATAATCCAATACATTTAGAAGATTTCAAGCTGCAATTTACTCATTGCCTGATCGTATGAGAGAGAGAAACAGTTGTTGTCACCTCTGTTCATCCATCAATGAGGTGTTGATTTACTAATCTAATCAAGCAGAGGATACTGTATTTGAGACACCAGTCTGACAGCTGTATTTTTGAAGACATGGTGAGAGTTAAATATCTGGTGGTAGAAGTGTTAAAACTGACTTTGCACAAAGCTAAGAATGTAATCTTTGGAACAAATCTTGACTGCTTAAGCACTCTTGTTTGTTTTCTCCCTGAAATATTTAACTTTTGCCTCTGGTTTAACTGGTTTAGAGGTTAAAATATTCCAAATGTACATGCTAAAGACCTGGTTTACAGAAACACTGTATTATTCAACAACTCCACATAGGTGGGGGTGTGTGTGGTTTTTGTTTTTTATTGCAACTGTAGTAATTTTACTGCACAATCACATCCTGATTTTTACCTGTCATTCAGCATGTAGGTTGGGCAGTGTTAATTAAGTGAACATGCAGTATCATTTTTGCTCTATGAGGAGCCAAGTGACTGCCTACATATAGTTTGATTCTGCTATGGAAACAGGTATTAACTCTCACGTGTGTTTTTCCTTATGTGGTTAATCTGAGATGGAAGGACTTAGCATTATGTGCAAATGGTTATTTGTTTCACAACAGTCCTGTGAAATGAGGTGATTCTTGTTCCTCCTTTTTAAAAACAAGGATAAAATTACCCTTTTAAGTTATATGAGGCAAAAGAACTGTGTTACCCTTCTTCCATCTCCCTGAATATGTAGCATTATATAGGATTTTATATTTTTGAAGCATAGCTCCAATTTAAAATTTTCAGTTAGAGCACTGAGAACTTCTGTAACTGAGTTTCTCAAGACAGAGGCTCAAAAAAATTAAGAATGTTAGGTTTGTCTAAACAGTAGTGGTTGAAAGAGTAATGATTTGAATACAAGCATACCTTGGTACAAGGTAAATATTTTATGTTACAGAAAGCCAGCTCCTTTGAAATTATTCCCCTGCCTGTAGTAAATGTGATAAATGTGGGGAACTATGGGGGAAGTGTCTTAGACAATGTTAAGAGCATCGCCGTGACAAATGTTAATTCTCAGAAATCAGTAGCAGTGCTAATCAAATATCTAAAATGCAAAGATAAAAGAATATTGATAATGAGCAATCCACTATTTTTTCCTGTATTTAGTGTTCTGATTTCATTTTAGTAACAATGTTTTAGTTGTAAAATAAGTTTTGTGGGTCAATTCAGAGTCATAGAACAATTGAGGTTGGAAGGAACCTCTGGAGATCATCTGGTCCAACCTACCTGCTCAAATACGGTCACCAAGAGCAGGTTGCCCAGGACCATGTCTGGTCAGTTTTTGCATATCTCCAAGGGCAGAGATGTCCCCGGCTCCTTATAGCAAGCAAACAGCCTGCTCCAGTGTTTAACCACTGAAGTGTGGGGTGGTTGGTGTGTGTGTGTGTGTGTGTGTGTTCAAGTGGCATTTCCTGTTTTTCAGTTTGTGCCCCTTGTTTCTTATCCTGCCTCTTGGCACCATTGAGAAGAGTCTAGTCCTGTCCTCTTGAAGTGTTCTTTGCACTGGCACAGGCTGCCCAGAGAGGCTGTGCAGTCTCCTTCTCTGGAGATCTTCCCAACCCGCTTGGACGCAGTCCTGAGCCACCTGCTCTAGGTGACCCTGCGTGTGCAGGGGGGTTGGACTGGATGATCTCTAGAGGTCCCTTCCAACCTTAAGCATTCTGTGTTTCTTTACATCAGTTATTTATACTCTCACAGTCTCTGCTTATAAGAGAGATGTGCTGCAGTCTCTTAATTCTCTGTGGCCCATTCACTAGACTGCAGAAAATACATGTCTGTCTCTTACTGGGGAGCACAGCACTCTGCTCCCGGCAACACTATTCCCAATGCATTCAGGATGCTGTTGGTGGCCTTTGCTGTGATGGTGCATTGCTGGATTGTGTTCAGCTTGTCCACCAGGACACCCAGGTGGTTCTCTGCAGAGCTGCTCTTCAGCCATTCAAGGGACTGTTCATCCCAGGTGCAGGCCTTTGAACTTCATGATGTTCATATGTGCCTATTTCTCCAGCTTGGCATGTTCCTTCTAAATACCAGCACAACCCATGGTGTATCAGCCATTCCTCCTAGCTTTGAATCAACTGCTTGCTTGCTGAGGGTGCACTGTGTTTCTTCATCCAGGTTATTAACAAAGATGCCAAACAGTATTGGGTTAAGTATTGAAATCTCTCGGGTAACGCTAGCAACTGGTGTCCAGCTGAATGTTGTACTGCTGATCAGAATCCTCTGAGCCTCGCAATTCAGTCCAGTTTAAGCCCATTTCAATGACCTCTTATCTTTAACAGTACTTCCTCAGCTTGCCTATGAGTTTGTAATGGGACACAGTGTCAAAAGGGTTACTAAAGGCAAGGTAAGCAACATCCACTGTTCTGCCTTCACCTACCAAGCCAGTCATCTCATCACAGAAGCCTTTCATGTTTAAGTGTGACTTCTCCTGCCTAAATCCACGTTGACTTTTGCTGATAACTTTCCTGTGCTCAATGTGTCTGGAAACTGCATGCAAAATTAATTGCTCCATCATCTTCCCAAGATAGAGTTGAAGCTGACCAGCCTGTAGTGTCCCAGATCCTTCTTCTTGCCCTTCTTGAAGATGATAGAGGTGATGTTTGCCCTCTTCCTCTCCTGAGGAACCTCTCCCAGTCACTGTGGCCTGTCAAAGATAAGAGTTCGCAATGATATTGGCCAGCTTCCGTGCAGCCACTAGTGGGTGCATCTTCACCAGGGCCTACAGACCGACCTGTCCAGTTTAAGTGTGCTCTAACCTGAATCTCCTGCACCAAGGGTAAGTCTTCATTGCTTCAAACTTCCCCTTTTGAGCTCTGTGGACTGGGATTCCTGAGGACTGGTGTTACAAGTAAAGAGTGAGGCAAAGAAGTCATTCAGTATCTTTGCTAGGGCCATGTCCCATGGATTTCTTCAAAGCTGATTCCTGAAAAGGATGAAGTGTGCTCCACTGAAGTCCAGGTTTATGATCCTGCCTTTTTTCATATTCTTGCAAGGTTCTGAACTCTATCATCTCATGGATGCATTGTCTTCATAAGCTTATGCTAATTTAAGGGGGGTGTTTTATTGAGGTATGTACATATAATTTTCATTTTATATATTTTCATATATCAGAAAACTGTGAACGTAATTGCTGTGAATAAAAGAAGGAACTTGCCAAACCGAAAATAAAATTGTCCAGGTTATGAAACAACTTGCACTTATCAGATACCGCTTCTTGTCTTTGAACTTTAGACATTTCTATTTTAAAGTATGGATGACACTTTTTGTTCTTGCATATGGCCCCACAAATTTCATGGGCGACATGGTGATGGTGCGAATATGTGTTAACTAGCAGGAACTCCTGTGTGAATAACTGGTCCCTTAGGAATCTGGCAGCTCAGTGGAATGAGGGAGTTGTTCTGACAGCCAGTGATAAACTAACTCTGTGGGAGCAAAGAAATGCCCACTCTTTGGAAGGCTCTAAGGAGCTGAAAAAATTTGGAACAAGAGCTAGAAGTAGTATTTGCATTTCTAAACTGCAGATTTGATTAATGAGTAATAATAGAAATAACACTAACAATTAACTCCATTAATAATAGAAATAACAGTAATAAGAAATAGCTACTTGCTGACTTCATGGCCTTCTATTTTCCATCAGTATCCCTTTCTTGACTGCAGTGTCCTGCCTAAAGGAATGTGTGAATGGAAATGCTGAAAAATAGCACTGAAACACTCAGACCTGGTATAGGTTATTAATATTTTCCCTTATCTACAATTAGTGTAGGATGTCTAGTAATTTTTTGCTGTTTTTGCAGATTTTTTTGCATGAGGCCATATAGAAGTTCAGTATTGTGATAGCTGCAGAGGATAATGCAAGCATAATGATATCCCCTCTTGAAATAGCTCTCTGTCTGCCATCTAGCTCTCTATGCCAACTGGCTCCTGTCTACACTACTGAGAATATGCTAGGAGCAGATTTAAAATAGTTTTATACTTTTGTGCCAGTGTTGACATATGTTTAATGAGTTTACGGAAATTTAGTATGAAGATCTGTGTACTGAAAGGCATTTTTAGGACTATCGGAGTTTATTGCACTATCTTGGGAATGAGATCTGGGTGACTATTGAGACTGTGTCATGGCTATTTAAGGCATAAGCACACAAAGCACGCTCATGCTATGTACAGTATGGATCAGTGTGCAGTCCCCTTTGAGACTTGAGTTTTTCTCCCAATCAGCTGGGCCGTGGAGAAGAAAGGCTACTCCCCACAGACGGTTCATCCGGCAGCATAACAAGATACGAACCAAGTAATGAATCGGGCTTTACCAGCTTCTGGATCAGGGACCCAAACCGTCATAGTCTGAGTGAGATAGTTCCCTATTGCCAACAGGCAGGGATTGCAGAAAAAGTAAGGGCTGCTTATGGTTCTTACTGCCTGTGTGTAATGGGCTGGATTTCCCTAGTCACAGGGTCACACACCCATGCACACAAGAATGGTTTCCTCTTGATCCAACTAAAAGTTAAATAAACACTTGTCTTACAGGTTTGGGAGGAGCACTGATGACAATTTAGAGTGCTTTTCACTTCTGCATTTTGGTCGGGGAGTAGACTTTCCTGGAAGGGCTATTTAATCCTGAGCTGTAATCTGAACTATTTGTGATTGTAATGAAAAAGAAGTAATACTTCATTGTTTGGAGGCCCCTATTCTTTGTCTCAAGCATAGTTCTTAAACAAACTAGAATTTTTATGGTACCTGAGTGAAAAGTCACGGGGAATATTTCCACCAAGAAAGATGCTGTGTTGAGTTTGTCAGAGCTGGAAACTGTTCCTACCAAGTTTGCTTTATAAAACACAATTCCAAGTGGATTGGATCCTTGCTCGCATAAGACAGCATAACAGCAGTTTAAATGAGTAAAGCTTGGCAGTCTGTTACGCTTGCTCTGGTCCGCTGGCTCAAGGTTTCAGCACAGTGTTTTCTTTCCTGTGGCCTTGGTCTAGCGTCTGGCAGTGTGTTTGTGCACACGTGGACTGGTAGCTGGTGGAGGGGACCGGTGGGTTGCCCTCTGTGAGGGGGGGAGCCCCTTTGCCTTCCAGATTGGTTCTCTGTAGTCGCAGCAATTGCCCGGATGAGATGCTCCAAGTTGCGGAGCTGGAGGCGTAAAGCTGTGCTTGTGGTTTTCAGAGTTAATTTTGGAAGGTGCTCAAAATGTCAGATTCGTGCATGCTGTGTGGGTGGTTAGATATGTGACTACTGAACTTAGGTGTTTTTATTTGAGGAAAATTACAGTTGCATAGAAGTAAAACTGGTGGTTCTTAGAGGTGTTAAATGTTGTGGGGATGAAGGGAGAAAACCTGGTTCAGGATAAATTTATTCACTCTATTAGATTTGTTCATGACTGTTTTTATATTAGAGCTTTCACACATCATTTGCATTATCTTTGAATTGTGAAATATTGCCTTAATCTTGCATATAATTTAGGATGTAGCATCCCATAGCCACTGTAAATCCTATGGATATTAGGACGCCACTATTATAAATGGGATTCAAGAAAACAATTTTCAGAAAACTGGTAATTTTCTTGGTTTTTGTTTCAGTTGAGTAGTTAATTACTAGTTTCAGAGGTGGGTAACTCAGTATGTATTTTTTCAATATTCATATGTAGGTTTTTCCTGTGTTCCAAGCAAATGCTAAAATGGACATTAGACTCAACCAAAAACTCCATGCAACTACTGCTCCTCTTTTTTCTAATCTTATTCTAAAAACTAATCTTATTCTAAAAAAAACTAATCTTATTCTAAAAACATCGTGTTTACTTATCTAAGAAATATTTGCTAGTGATATAAACCTACTAGCATGGAGTATATTTTTTAAGCTGAATATATGAATTTGCATACTTTGCTCTTCACAGAGTAAACTTCTTGTGTCTTAGCCTTGCATAGCGTTTTGCTCTCTAGTACGTTTTGTTTTATCGCAAATCCCCAAAATACAGACAAGGTACAGTAGTTCCTCTGAGGCAGGTATTTTGTTCCTGACATTCAAACATAATGTAAGCTGCCACCTTTCCTTTAAAAGTTTGGAATTGAAGGGAATAATTTCTGCTGTTTAAACTTTAGGGAACAAGAATGTGATCAATATGAGGCTGGAAAGTGACATTGATACAGCAAGTGGATAGACTGCTGCTTTCATTACAAATGGGTTTGGGGTAAGAAGATTCTGGAGAATAGGACTCAGCCGATGTGATACTAGCAGGCCCGTATAAATTTCGTCTGGCGCTCCTGTTGTCAGTGTGAAGCCTGCTTAAGTGCACAATTTCATGGTTGGCCAGTTACCGTCCTTGGCTGAATTTATTTTCAGTGCTGGTGCAAAAGATTATTGGTTTGCCAGTTGCTGCTTGGAGGTAATAACTCTGCGCAGAAAATACATATTCCATCAGAATCTTAAACTTCTGATCCAGTGTCTGTCTTTATTGCTGGAGGTTAAACAATGCCACTGGATCAACAGACAACTAACTGTACTTCTGTGTAAAATAATGGATTGCATGACATGCATAGTTTTTATTTTTTCTTAAGTGTAATATTATGTTGCTATATGTATGCATATAAGAAAATTGGCTAGTGGTGCTTAAATAGCTCATACAGATGAAAAACTGAGATACACTTATTTAAAATAAGTCTTTAGTTCTGTGTTTCAAATGACCTAATGTGATGTTAGTATTTACTAATAGCCTTGCTGGCCCCAAGGGGGGAGTTCCTGTTATCATCTGGACTCTTGGTGCACTTCAGCCTAAGCATTTAGTCTCATGCCTTTAAGAAAAGGACCATGAACCACTTTTTTTTTTAAACATTCATTTTAGAACATTGGGGTTTATGCAAAATTTGATCCCTTAGCTTTAGACTGCAGGGAGATATATATATATATATGTATGTATATGTATATATACACACACACACACACACACACACACACACGTATATATAAAAAGTGTGAATGATCCCTAGGATACTGATTACCGTCACCGCTGTTCAAAGACGATGTCTGTCAACTCTTGTGAAGATAATTTCCCACTCTAGTGCCATCATCTGTCAAATTTGTTTAGGTCAAGAAAAGTTAGGAAAGGAAAAATACAGGGAGCAAGGGATTGGGGAGGAGAAATCTTCTCCAATATAGGAGAATATGCTCCCTCTCTTCCTTCCTCCGTCTTTTCCTTTGTCTTTTTTTTAAGAAATATTTTGCATACCAGCAAAAGACAAACATGCTGAATTTGACAGGGAAAGAGCTTTTGCACAAGTGGCCTGTGGAAGGTGTCAGAGGCCTTGGAGCCCCATAGCGCTCTTGCCTCAGGCACTGAGAAGAGCTGCAGCTTGTGATGCGCTGCTCACGATACGGATTCTGAGGAAAGATGCACACTCTGGCGCTTAAGTCTTGCTGTAAAGCCAGTTGTGGTTGGAAGTGAATCCAGCCTGTTCCAGAGCATCACTGAATTTTGTTTGGATCCTACTTTTAATATGTATTTTATATTCTCTCATATGTGTGTGTGTGTATATATTTTTCTGTTCTGTTACTGTGGACATGAACCTCTGGGAAGCCAAGTCTGCTTTCTCATGCTAGTTATGCTCTACATCAGTGTGACCGACAGCAGGTGTGTTTGCAACAGCACATACTAGGATTTGAAACATTGGTAAGAGTTTGGCTAGTCCTGGCTGCTTAAAATGTATTCAGATTACACTCAAAAGTAATTGTAGTTTAAGAGGTTACATTAAGGTAGATCTTAATTCATTTTAAATGAATCTGAAACTGTCATGTAGTTTCAGCACCTAAGCTATTTATTTTACTAAATTTCATAATACTTAGCCAATACTTAGCCAATACTTAGCCACATAATAATTAGCCATGATTATCAAAGGTTCACTTGAACGCTTACACAGGTGTAAAATGTCAAGCCTCCAGAACTTGTCATTATCTGTCCTGTGGTTTTGCCAGACCAGTCCCTCTCTAAATACCTTCTGCACTCTGTTTCAGTATTTACATCATTACACTTACATTAAATTACATCAGCATTTGACAAAGATGCACCTTCTTATTAGAATGATTATCAAACTCTAGAAGCATTTTTTTTTTCCTAGAAGCATTTTTTTTTTTCTTCACACAATTAAAAACAGAGCAGGCTCCAACTAAAGCTGGGAGAAGAAATATAGTGACAGTCTTTAAAATGACATAATGAAATTTGTTGACTGTTGCAATTGTATTTTCTGTATTGTTTAACATTAGAGCTGCTTAGGGAGTTTTCCATCAAAATTAATTATACACATTTACTTTTACAGCCAATTACTATGAGTCATAGATTATTTTAAATTACTGCAGTTTCCAAAAAAAAAAAAAAAAAAATGTAGTGGGAGAGGGACGAGGGTAAACTATGTTGAAACTTCAGTATTTATATTTTGTTTGGTCTGGTTTTAACTTAATTAGTTCCCTTTCCTCACTTGGAAGGAACTCGATGCTTCTAAAATCTGAGGCAATTTGTGATCGACTGCCCCATTTGCCTACGGTATGATTTTTTACTAGTTGCTCAGATTGTGTGTAAATCTGAAATCAAGACAGGGCCAGGAATATGTCTTTGACCATTCCTGATGAGGCAGAAGTAGAGAACGGGTGGTGGGAGTCCGGAGTTACATGAAGAGAAATGAGGCATCGCTTTATTTTATTTTATTTTATTTTATTTTATTTTATTTTATTTTATTTTTTTTTTTGCACTAGTTGGATTCTGGTCTGCTCCCTCTCTGTTCTGCCCTTGACTTGAGAAATAAACCAGTGTTTTGTGTTTTCCTACTGAACACTGTTTTCACAGCTGTGGAGCACTGTGCTCCTGTGACACTTTGGCACACTCCCTTAGATCAATGGTTGTGGTCTACATCTTCACTGCAAGCAAGCACCTGGGTGCTCTTTCACTGTCTGTTTGCTCAAGGCTTTTTCATTTTTGTGAACCTTTTTGAGAAGCATTTATTGTGACTGATAAATGGTTTATGCTAAGCATCTAAAACATAAAAGACAAATAGGAATGATAGAAATGAGGCTTCTAGGTTCCCTTGGCAGAACACCTGGTCATTATTTTATTTCTCATAAGGAAGTTTTAATTGAGAGTCTTGTTTGAGCTACCAGATCAAGACAAGGAACAAGGCTGCTCTGTTCCTGTTGATTTGCCAGCCCCAGGGAGGGTTTGCACAGCTATACAGACCTGAAACTCGTGCCTCCTGCAGCAAAGTGGGTGCCAACTGGGAATCATCAAGGAAATAAGCGCCCCTGAGCCTTCCGAAGTTCAAATAAAGCAAAGCAGCTTAGGATAATGGGGAGGAAACCTTACCAAAACTTGTGCCTTGGGGGATTGTCTGACACTCATCTAGAAAGATTTAAAGTAAAATAGAAGCTTTATTTTCTGATTTTTTTTTTTCCTGAGTCATTCATCAAAGTCCAGAAGGTCACCTGAGTAACTTTGATTTTGATCTTTGTGAATTTAATAAACCTATTACAGTTTTGCCATAATTTCATTTGTATGCTAAGGACAGATAGAATAAACCTGGAAAGAATGGAAGCTTTCATCTGTTGTGAACCTGTTTCTCCTGTTAAAAATTGAATAGTAGAAAATTAATTTGCTTCTGCTCCCTCCATACTCCTAGTTTGATAAAGTCAGATTGGATGATGAGTTGCTTTTATAGGTTACACTTGAATTAATTGATCCTTTGAAATGGAAATTTGAAAGTAAACCTGTGTATTATTTAAGAAATATAAATTCAGTTTTAAAAGTAAGAATATTCCTTAAAGAAAGTTAGAAATCTGAGGGTTTTATGTTGATGCAATGACTGTAAAATTAGTGTCTGAAGAATATTTAATTATAGAGGTATATGTTAAAACAAACAAAAAAAACCCAGCTCCCATACATAACATATCTGCTTGCCTTTACAGCTTACCTTTATTTTATTTTTTTTGAGTCTCTGGTATCATGAAAAGAGAAATAAAGTCTAAATGGGTTTAAGCTTGGTCTGCATTTGGACCACTTGTATTATTTCATTACTGTGTAGATTTTCTGATTGGTTTTATTACAGATTAAACTATGCTCTGGCCTTTTGTTCACTGGTAGTATATCTGTTTGTCTGACTCTCAAATTTGGTAGTAATTTTAACAAATTTGTTCAGCTGTTTCAGAGAGTAAATGTGGGACTTTCTCTCAGGCTAACAGACACCGATATGCAATGTGTGAACACAGGCAGCATTTCTTTAGAGTAACATGTTGTCCTTAGCTATATCTATACCATGGAGTGAGCATACCCTCTGGCTTGCCTGTGCAGCCCTGTGCCATAGATATATATCTGTAAAATGTATATGCTATATATATTTACATACACATATATATATATATATATTTTGCTTGCACACATCCTCATGCACTCTTAGGCCTGGGACAAATTCTTTCCCTGATGTACCGCCTTCCCTCCCCTTGCTGTGACTAGCCTGAGTGCCTTCCCAGTGAGCCTACCCCAAATGAGTACCCAGGCCGAAAGACCTGTTGGAGTAACCTGCAGCCCTTGGGAAGACAGCACCCCTTGCCAATGCCCCCAGATTCTCTTTCCAAAGCTGGCTAATTCCATAGGCGTTGGCGTCTCATCTTACTGTGCCGTGGCAATGCAGTCAGTGTGCGCCAGAGCTACGGTCTAGACACACCAATATCCACTGGGCCAGTGGCTCTTTAATTTTAATCAGCTACCAATGGGATTTAGGGGAACTTAAATTTAGAGGCACAACTGAGGCTTGTAAATAGTGGTTTCATTTTGTCCTTTTGGGAAGAGGGTGCCCTTTTTGGACACGTTCACGTATCCTTTTTCTCCTCTTCATTTCCTCTAACCTCACATCTAGCTTCTCATCCTGATCTTTGTCTACCACATTCTCCCACTCACGCATCACTTTCAGTCATCCCTTCAGACTTGTGTTACCACACACTAGACCATGAACTACAGTTTATCCTTTGTGCCCCCCCCCCCCTTTCAAGCTATGGTCCGTGTTCAAGGCACTTTGGTCTCCCATTTGGTGTGTGTTCTTTATGTTCTTCAGTATCCACTGAAGGATGTGGTATTCCCAGCTCTGGTTCCAGGTACTTACCCGATTGCATCGTAACTTTTTATGGAGGTGAGACTCACTTGTTGATCAGCTTGTCACCCTCTCAAGCTGGTGTTCTCATCCTTGTAGAAAAGGTATCAGAGCACGTGGCCTTGAAAGTTGAAGGACCAGAACCTCAAGTATTTCGGAGAAAGCTAACAGTAGAGCTAGCCCGGTCCCTTCTGCTTTCCCTCCCTCCTGTTTTTCTTCCACATAGCTTGAATGCTCCTGCTGGAGTCATAAGACTTTGGAACAGAAAGGGAAAAGTAGAGATTTGGAGGTGAATGGCTTATAGAATAGCGTGGATTTTTTTTTCACGGGGGGAGGGGGAATGGAAACCTCCTCTATTTTGCTCTTATTAGAACAATTTACATGATTTTGTGTTAAATTAGAAGTTACAGGAAGAAACAGAGGTTATTAAGAACTTAAAAAGATGGTAACAAATTGATCAATGCAACTGTTTTTGTCAAAAGCAAAAGTATCAAGCAAAGGGAGATAATTAGTGTTTCTCAAAGGGTAGTATTGGGAGTAATTTTCTTAAATGTGTTCATTAATGACCTTTACATTAATAGAAGGGAAACATTGCAATCTGCTGGCAAAATGAAGTTGGAGGACACAAAGGCAGACTGATATGTTACAGAGCAAATGTTTTGTTATTAGCTGGTAGATGCATGTCAGTAGGTTTCTTTATTATTATTATTTTCATTGCACTTACTCCAGCTGTCACTTTTGTTTTGTTTCCGTTGAGAGTTCCTAATCTGGGAATGAGTGACTGAGGGGAGGTCTTAGTATGTGAGTGCAGCTCTAAACTGCCATTGCGATGCATCTGCAAAATGGATAAATGCAATCCCTTAGATGTATTAGAGCTATTTTACTACAAAAACAAACAAAATCTGCGTTTAAGATAGCGGTGAGCAACATCTGAAATGTTACATACAGGGAAAAACAAAAGCTAACACCACATCAGCTGCAGAAAAATACCCTCACAAGAGTGATGAGCCAGTCAAAAGACTTTGGACTGAAAACTCTTGTCTTGTTCAGTGTGTTGAAGTAAAGGTGAAGATATGTGAGTGAATTTTGCAAATTTATCAGACACAAATGCTGGGAAGAGCTGTTTAACTAGAGGGGTGTGTTGACAGAGAAAAAAAAAAAAAAAAAGGTATGTGTTAACCCTGAATAAATGTAATCTGCAAACTGTTAGATTCCTAGGTGTTTCAGCAAAGAAAGTCTAGTCTAGCCTGGCTCACTTTTTGTAACATGAAACTCTTTGCTTCAACTCCTTTCTTTATCTGATCAGAAGTTAAGGCTCTTGTAACTCAGCACTGTCATTGCTAACCACTGTGTGAATATTCCCTACTTGTCTGTGTTCCTAGTTGCTTATCCCCGGCACGCAGTACTTTCTGGATAACGTTCTTGTTTCTTTGGGCGTATCAGGCTTTGTGTCCCTGTAGGCTGTGTTCCCTCAGAAGCCTTGCGGGCCTGCTCAGTTACTTGGGTTGAAGAACTTGGAACTTTGTAGAAGGAATAAATAATACCAGACACTTGCATGCAGCTCAGTTGCATCAGGTATGCGCCAGCGATAGTTTGAGCCTGACGGAATAGCTCCTTGAGCTTGCATGGATTTTTGATCAAAGCAGCAGTCTGTGATGCTGATAGTAAAAATAAATAAGAAAGAAACAACAGATAATGCCAGACACAATAATCAAAATCAGTCCCAAAGTTTGTTTGAAATCACAGAAGTGTTATGTGCCTGAATTTTAAAAGGGGTGGAAATGAGTCTTGGTTATGTATTGGGTTGGCTCTTTGCTCCTGGGGGACTCAAGGGATCACCTAGAAATAGAAATGAAGCTTCCCATTCCCATGGCAAGATTTCTGTCTGTGACTGTAATCATTCCTTCCTACCTCTGGTCTTTTCATCTCTTACTGGGCAATCTGTTCTTTCTCTGTCTCCTCTGTGCTCCTCATTACTTCCCCTGTATCTGTTGCTCTTTCTTATGTTGTGTTTTTTTTTTTTTTTTTTCTCTCTTCTCTCTTTCTTCCTTTCTTTGACTATCCTGATCAGTGCAGAAGGGGCTGAGAAGCACTGCAGAAAGCTGGAAAATAGACAACTAAGGCTTCCTCTTGTATTTGTGCCACAGGCAGGATATTCACTGATACGTTGACACTGATGTAGCAGCACAGAGGTGGAGTCCCCACAAAGACCTCCTGGGATGGCCTGAGATGGGACTCTCAGCAGTGTAGCTTTGGCAGTTTATTGGATACCCCTACGGAGCGTTCGTAACATCTTGGATTAGTGCAGTAGCAGCACTGGGATACGCTCCTGCTGCAACTGACTGCCTGACCATGTGGATTTTATATTTCAGTCAATTCTCAATTGCATAATATATATTTTTCAGTGATACTGTAGGCAATCTGTTTTGCAGATGGAGGAGAAGAGGAGGAAGAAATGGAGACTAAATGGTAATTTGCAATTGTCTTCATCATAGCCATGTCCTGTTTTTGAAGCACATAAAAGTTCTGCTGTGATACAGACAGGAAAATGCATCCCGGTCCTATGCTTGTGTTCACAATTCTGAATGTAATGTTTTCTAAGAATAGAAGCAGCAGAACAAAGCAAATTCCAGGGAAGTTTTGGTAAAGCTTATAATTTTTCAGTTTTGAAACAACGGGAGTGGATAAAAAGACCGAAGTAGAGGGTACACCGGCAGTTTAAGTGCTACATTTTCTCTCAAGTGCCATTTACTAAAATGGAGCTCCAGTTTTTCCATCTTACCTGTACACTGATAATCCTCCATTATCAAGTCTGCATCTTTTTCCTTCTGGTCTTCTTAACAGCTGTATTTGCAAACGTTATTCAAATAGTCTTTTTTAGTAATTTGTCTTCTAGTATTTGATCCTCATCGTAAAGGAAACCACGTCTACTTTGCAGAAGAGCAGAAAAGGCCAATCAGCACAAAACACGTGTTGCTACATAAATTTTGAAGCAACTTTTATGTCTTTTAACTGCAGTGTGTTCTGCTTGGGCGCTTTGTCTTTTTCGTTAGAAATTGATGTCACTTGTGAGTTTGTATTATACAATGAAATCCCACTGTATAAATTGTCTTCTATTAACTACAATTTCCCTTATCTCCTCCCTGGAGAAAGAATTGGGATGATCTGGGTGCTGCACCGTAAAGCTTCTAGCATGCTGCATGGGAGAAAGCTGCTTCATCTTCTCCTTACTCTTACAGTACCTTTAATCTCCTTCATAGCAGAGTTGGACAAAATAAACACAGGTTCTGTAAGCATGTCCACTCCTTTAGCAAGAAGTATTAGAGTCTTGAAGTTTCTCTCCGGTCTATCCACTTTCCCATTCTATGTAAAGCTAAGAATGAAGAAGGCTCAACTACACATCCTCTTGCAGCTTCTGGGCTGCCTCTCACTAATCTTATTCCTCCTCAAGTCATTTCCCTTTGCCTTCCTTGGAGGGTGGGTGGGGGGACTTGTTGGTCTGTGCTCTTACAGGTTCAGGCCTTACGGGGTCCTCATGCCTTCTTGCGTGTTGCCACAACCTCTCCCTAGAGGAAGTGTTTGTGTGTGTTTGGTTTTTTGTGGCTGCAGAAACAGCAGTTGTTTGGAGGAGAAATAAAACAGGGTATTGGGGGCCACGTTGGTATCTAGTATACAGCTCTACGCATGGGGAACGTGACGAGTGAGACACCTTGGTTATAATGATGATAATGGTTCGGAGCTCAGAAGGTAGGTATGTGTTTGAGAGACTTGTTATCAGCTGTGCTCCTGATGTGCTTTTGATGCTATATGGTCTAGAATTTCTCTTTTCAAGTGAGTTAGGAGGTGATGGCAGCAGAAAGTATCTAGAATGTCTTTGCACGGTTGGGGAAGGTAGTTCCTATGGGAATAAAACCATACAGTTTTAAGATGTTAATTTTTAAGCTTCAGTAGGATTGTGTAGATGTTGTGTAGAAGTATTTGTTGTACCCACTCTTGGGGGGGGGGGGAAGGAAATGACACACCCAAAAACCTTTTTTGCTAGGTTCTCAGAGCCCAGTTGAAAAGTATCCTGGGGAACTAAATGGTTGTGGAAACTGCCTAATGATTTCATTAAATAAATATGGTGATGGGGGTTTAAAAAAAAAAAAAAAAATCAATTTTGTGATTACTGCCAATGCAAAAATGAAAGATATTTATTTATCTTTGCATACAAAGTTACTTCTGTTTTCTTTTTAAACTTCTATTTAATGGACAAATTAAGAGTTAGGATGCTTCTACAGAATAGGGAGAAAGTGGAGCACAAGAGTAAATTTCAGCATGAATACAAGGAGAAGCAGCAGCTGAATGGAGGGTCAAGATGCACACAGAGTTTCCATAGGGAATGACAGAGCTGGCGCTCTTGCCAGGGAAGCTTTGCAAAAGCAGCTGAGCTCTGTATGGCTTAAGGAGGAGGGTCAAAACCTCAGAGTGTGCGCTCAGAGCTTAAGTCAGGCCAAACCTCAAGGTGTGTTGTAGCTCATATTCTTGCCTGACCTAGATTTAAACTAGGGGTTGTGGGTCTTGATAGCTGGGTAGGCACGCTGTCACGGTGGCCTATATATTCATATTGCCTGAAGGAGTGGCTTTTGGCTGGAACGTGTCCTCTCCTTCCCCGTGTGCACAGCGAGCGACTGCACAGCCTGATGGTGGAGAGAGGTGGCTTGGGGCAGAAGAGTGGAAAATGAAGGCTGTTTCCTAAATTCAGGCCTAATGACAAAACACTTTGCAATTTAACTGTTTTTTTAGAAATACTTAAATTAGTAATATCTCCTAGGAACAGACCGACAGCTCAGTAGATCTTGCCAGTGTTTTCGGCCAGAATTTCTTAGAGTAAAGGTTGGTGCTTCCAATTGTTTTTCATTTATCTCAAAGAAAAACAGCATTTTCTCTAATTCAGCATGTTCTTCATTCTTTTAAGTAAAACTTATTTTAACTTTGCTTTTAGACTTAAATGCCATAACAATTATTCTTAGATAAGAGGTGTTTAAAATGGACTACAGAGAAGCATAAACAAAGTCAGAGCATCCCAGGACAAAGATTTAATGTTTCTTTTATTATGTTTATCCCCTCTATTTGATGAATAATAAAGAGCTATAAAATTGAGATAAAATGTCAACCAATAGAAAAACTTTTTTTTTTGCATAATATGGTCGCTTTTAACCTGAGTTACACATGAGTTATTTTTTGTCTGTTTCTCATATAAATATTTTACTCAAAGATATAGTACCTCATTTTATTCAAATTCAAACATGTTAAAAATTCAGTGTCTGTTTGTGTATATATATATTTTAGTTTTAAGTTTCTGTCATTTTAAACTGTTAAGTAACTGAAAACTTGGTATTGTGCAAAGAACATGAAAAATTCAGATATGCACATGTCAAAGTATTGAAAAAATTTGTCACGTACTGGATTTTTAAATCCAGTTTTTAAATATAACCAGCGTTTTTAAATATAACTAATGTTTAAGCTTTTAACATTGCTTAGCATGAGAATTCTTCTATAAATGAAACATTAAGGACTTTCCTTTTTAAATAAAATCTAAAAATGTTAAAACGAGATGCTTATTATTTGAACTTATTACCCGTGTTTTGTGACCCTTTAAAAAAGAGACTGAGACTTGGTGCGAAGCAAAGCAAGCAAGCGCCTTTATGCTCACATCCTCCTCTACTTATATTCCAGTGAAGATGCTTTAACAAGTACGTGTTACAGCTTTGTTCTTGTTCCAACATTACGTCTTTCCCAATTAACTTGTTCTTGTTTGCCTTCTTTCTTCCGTACTCCGATAAGGATGTCCAGATAGTTCTGGCTCGTTGCCCTGTCCTTGCTGTCCATGAGTTATGGTTTGTTTACCTTAAGCAGTCCGTAATAATTATCTTGGGTCCCGTAGCAGATTAGTGTAGTTATACAGAAAACACATACGTTTCCCACAGTGTTTCCCATAAAAATTAGAAAGAAAACCCATATTTTTCTTTTGCTCTCCCTTCCATTTCTAGGGTTATATTGCAGACTTCCCACTTTGAGGGAGGTGTCAATGTTAAGTCGGTTGATGCTCCATTATGGTTTTATGGTTTCACAGTGATTTACTGCAGATACACAAGAAATTGTGTCATTCTGGTCACTGGCACCTTGCAGGTATCTTGCTCCTGCCGTATCTGGTGAAAGAGCACCTGCAGTTCTCGGGTCCCCTTGGACCTGATTGTAGGAGCTTTGGCTTGGAGCAGAGCATGGGGTTGAGTGATGGCAATCTTTGGCATAGAAAGTCAGGAGCTGGCCAAGAATACTGAGGACTATGGTTTTATCCCCTTATCTGGAGGGGATTGAAATTTTTCTTCTGTCTTCCTGCAGGCTACAAAGTGTTGTGGAAGGAGAGGATTGATCTGTGTCTCAGTTGTGTATAAACACTGCTTGCAGTTGCACTGTGTATACATTGGTTGCAGTGTATAAAGGTCCAGTCAGTGTACAAAAAAAAAAAAAAATCCATTCTGTTTATGCTAGTACCCAATATCTGGATACGCAAATTGTCCCTGCCTCCACAAGTTCCTTTATTTTACACTAACTAGTTGCTGGTTATGCTGAAAAGATCCAGATCGTGACTCTGTAAAGATCTTCTTTCCCCTTTCCAAGTACCTTATGTCTTATCCTTTTTCAAAAAAAAAGGATAGAAATCCCTAATATTTCTCCAAAATGTGGCATCTTTCTTAGCAAGAGTAACGCTTTGCATACATTGATATGATAACATTATCACAATGTTATCTTACTAGTATCTATTAATAATCTCAGGGGGAAAAAATAGTGTTTCTGCATGAGTGTTGCATCCTTGCAGCCTGCTTATACTTTCTGTACTGAGTTTTCTGTCCGTGGTGAGGTGAGGTGAGGGCAAGTGAAGCTTGGGGGATGGATTCTAAATGGATTCTTGGTGGATGGATGAAGATGGATTCTTAATCATTGAAGTCCTAAAGGAAAAACAGCCCTTCTCATTAATTACAGGGGATGGGGGAAGCCTACAGGGGTCTAAGGTATTTTCCTTCCTTTTGTATTTGTGCTTGAACATTTAAAATAGATGTCAGCTTCCATTATGCTCAATTAAGCTATGTTCAGACTTAAACATATGCTTCCGTATTTCTGGGCTAATACCTGAATGCACAGCAGGTGGTATTCGAAGTGTTAATGCTACTGTCAACTGTACGATCTGTCATTTAAATGCTGAAATACAGTGCAAGACCTGCAGTAGTGCATATGGGAGCATCATGAATAGCAAATGAATCTGTTTTGATCTTTGGGCGTTTCAATGAATAGCGAATGAGGTCAGTGATTGGGCACAAAGTGTTAGTGTGCCCTGCACACGCACGTGCACAGACACACACAGGCGTCTGCGCGCGCACAGCATAATAAAGCAGCTGTCTTCACGTGATGGTACGGGGCAGGCTGTATTTCACTGCCCGCTGACTGTTGGGCTGTTGCCTTTTCTTTAGCTGTGCTTTATGTTGGTGTTCCATAAAGAAACAGTATTCTGTAATGTATAAAGCTGTTTTCATAAAAATAGTACTTTATACAAAGAGATTAATGTTTTCAATATGTGTTTTCAATATACATTAAATATGCATGCATTAAGTGACTTTCCAAAGAAGTCAGCTCCATCAAATGTTATTAGACCCTGTAAATAGTGTATTTTAAATAATGAGTAGTTCTTTTGCTATCCTTGTGCTAGTTAATCCCTTGAATAAAACAAAACCAAGATGGACTGTTGTAGTTTTTGTAGGTTTTGTTTGTTTGTTTGTTTCTTTTTTTTTAAAAAGAGAGAGATAGGGAGGCGTGCTTTTGTGCCTTGACATTAAGGTCTTTCAATAACAGAAATATAGTTCAGAAATTCAGTAAACCTCAGAATGGCATCTGAAGTTGCACAGTCAGCAAGTGTGGTCTTCGTTTTTTCTTCAAATAGCGTGACTTTGCTGAGGAGCTTGGTGAGAGATTTGCAAGCGCAACTCTTGCAGGTTAATGTATCAGCTTGAAATTTTGGTGCTTTTTCATCGTTCTTATTGTAAACAGTGTTTTTGTGTTGTTGTTTTGTTTTTGTTCCTTTAACTTTATATTCTAAGGGTGGTTCTTCACCATCAGTTTGCTACAGTAGTTTTGTAATTACTAACATGGAAAAGTTTTGCCAGTCCACTCCCCACCTCCAAGGCACATAGTAAGCAATAGCTTACATGGAGCAAGCTGCATGTTAAATTGTGCCCTGTTGCTATAAACTGGTCATTTGATTACTGAAGAGAAAAAGTGTAGCAATGTGCCTGAAACTGAACATATATATGACTGCTCTGAAATCAGCAGAAGCAGTCGAGAATGTTACCTCTTTTCTTTTAGCTCTGTTCTTCATAAAAATCACATAGCAGCTGAAAATTAAATATTACATTTTTCTATTAACCAGTAATTAAGGGTTAATCCTTTACTTTTGATGTGACTATCTAGTGTGAGTTTCAAAATGATAATTCGCATGACGGGACTATTTGCATGAGTTAAAGGTTTTGCAGAACTAGTTTGGTCATCCTGTCGTCCAGGTGCATAATTCAGCTGCAGCGACATCCTTTAATTGCCAAACAAACAAGAGGAAAACATCTGCTGGCTGTGAATATGTTCTGAATTAGTAATCACAACAAAATAATGTCGTGCCTGTTCAGCTGTGGAGCAAGTCTGGAGGCTGTTGCATGTCACTCATGTTCACTGTTAGCTTATGATTGCCTATAAATTCAGCTTACCCGTTCTGACTCACCGAGACAAAATCTGTAAAAACACTAGAAGGACATGCATTTAAATGTTGACATGTATAATGAAAGCATATGAGTAAATTTTATGCATTCTTTGTATGAGATCATGAATTGCCATGCACAAAATGACCTTTATTTGCAAAAACTAGATAACAAATGTAACGTGAAATGTGTAATACGTGTGCTCTATATACATTAAACACTCGTGACCTTTTCAGAGGTGTCAGTTCTATCAAAGATTATTCAATAATGTTGCTTTTGCAAACATGAGGCCTCATTACCTTCTTGTTATCCTTATGTTATGCTCGCAGTGTAATTGCACTGTTACAAAATTGGTGTGAAAGCAGAATGGGTCCCAGTGAGTACAGGACAAGATTAATGCATCAAACTTCTAGACCTGTCTTCTGTCCTGAGGTTGCAGAGGAAGTAATTTTGTTATGTCGAGGCTGGTTCATTCCCCTAAATGTCTTTACCTATAGTCTGTGTGTGTCATGCCCTAACCCTACTATGCTACAGGCTGTAGCAGGGGCTGTCGAGCCAGTTCTGTGTGTGTTTCTTTGTGCAGGGCATTGTGCATTGGATTCAGTCAAGCCTTGACCATAGTCTGGGAATCCGATTTGTGTACCTCTGTTCTGTGCACAGTCAGCCTAGGTTAACAACAGTCTTTATCTTGATTAGTTTCCTCTTTTAGAAGTCTGAAGCTCTTCAGAGAGAAAAAAACTTATTGCAAGAGAAACAAAACAACAAAAAAAGGCGATTTAAAACAAACAAAAAAAATGTACCCAGGTAATGTGTCTCTAAACTGGATGAGTTTTAGCCGCCTACTCAGCAGTGGCAAGACTGCTGAGAAGCTCATTTCTTATGTGGCACTGAGTATGCTCCGTCCTCTTCCTTCCACTTTTCTTGACTTCCATAATTCATTCAAGCACAGAGTCATAAGAAAGTTGCTGTTTTCCACACAGGGAGAAATTCTGTGTCATGCGCCAATTACAATTCAAGTGCCTGCTGCCACTTACAGTTCAGTTAAAAAAAAATATATATATATTTATGTTTCTGTAGATACTGCTGTAATAAAATGGCATGGCAATTAAAAGAGCTTGAGTAAAAGACGTAAAAGGATAATGCAGTATGGTACGATATAGCTGTATTGCTCGTTCTGTGGAAATGACCAAATTACCCCATTTGAGTTGAAGATTGACAGATTTGCTAAAATACGAACTAGTTCTGCTGCACTCTGATTCATGCAGAATAAGGAAGAGGCAGATGCTCCCTAAATTCAAGATCTCAAATTTCTTTTAGTGCTTTAGGATTTATAGTGGAGGTATTGTGTGCAGTGTTGAATAGAATAAGAATGTAATACTCATGTAATTTTACAGACAGCTGAGTGATTGTTTATTAACTGGTTTTGAACAGTTTCCAAGTTTTTACAGAAAAGATTTTATATTTCAGAACGATTATATAAATGTACAAGCTGTTGAGACTCAATTAGTACCTTGGAGATGTGGCCTTAACATCTGATAAGCTAAACTCATGCCATTAGGTTTTGTAGTGTGAAAGAGAACGGACTGCACCACATCAGCCTCTGATGATGGGCAGTTACCAGGAGTGGAGATCCTTGAGCTGTAGCAAATGCTAGTTTGGTGCAAACTCGAAAGGCTTCTGAATTTTTTGCACAGATGCCCATTTGTCTGTCTGTGTGCACGCCCCTAGTGTGTATGTGTTTTGCTGATTCCTCTCTGTGCATTGCAACTGGAGTTTGATTTGAAACTCCTGAACTTTCAACTACAGAGTTCATGTACTGTATTTCAGTTTTCTGAGCTTTGGTAACTGACTTAACTGACCATTTCAAGGAGTAATGTCACTTTTTTTTTTTTTTTTTTTTTTTTTCCAATGAATATGTAGTCCAGAACTGGGTTTGGGGCAAATATTTGCATGTTTAAGCTTAAAATTCACTGAACCGAGCATCTGTTTTAGTGAGTTTCCAGTGTCAAAATGGTCACATAAAGTAAATCTGGGGCAGCCGGGAATTTGCTGGAGTGAAAACTAGCTTTTCAGATGGAACGTTAGTGAGCATGTGAACAGTTGTTGCGTTATTCTGTAGCGTCCCCGCTTTTCCTGTTGCCCCATCACGGGGCAGGGAGGTGGGTGGACAAGGCCTGTAGGCGCCTCGGGATGAGGAGCTCGGTGTTGCGGTGAGGCCGAGCCGCTGCAGGCTCCTCCACGGCCCTCCGGCGCCTTGCAGGAAGCCCTTGGGCTCCTGCAAGTCAGAGCTGCTTTCTGGTCCCCCAAACCTTTGGGGGTGAAGGTACACGAATACCCATCTCTATGGCTCCGGGCAAGATAGGGCACAAGTTAAAGCTTATATGAATGTATGGAAATAGCAAGTTAAAGGAAATGAGACTGGACTGAACCCTGTTGGGCAGGTTTTATGTTTATTTAAATGATTGCATCTTAACGACTCAAACATTCCCATTTGTCTCGTGGTCAGCTGTTGTACTTTGTGGAGATGGGTCTCTGAAAGACAGAGTTTTGGCAGAAACAGGAAAAACTAATGTCCCAACCCATGCCATGGGGGTGTCATCAAATGTGTAGTATTCTGGTATTAAAAAAGGCAGTTGTGATCAAACAGGCAAAACCAACCTGTTTGTTGGTGCTTTTGTACAGCTACGATTCAGAGTTGTCATTCATCAGCCGATACTTAATAAAGGCCATGATTGTACTGGATAAAATATTAAGCTTCTTTATTTCCTTCATTGTGTTGCAGTTTTGTATGAAGAGTCTAGAGAATGGACCTATACTTTTTGGTTCCTTAAAAACTTTTTACAATGCAATTGTATTTACAGTACAATACAGTATAATGGATGGTATAAGAAAGTACTGTTTTGACGTGTTTGCTGGAGAGAGGTTTCTGATGTAAATGTGATACTCTGACTCCAGTAGCATTTAAAAATACGATCTCAGATATGAAATGTTGATAGTGATATTGTGGTTATACAATGAAGTGTCAATTTGAAGACAATGTAAGACACAGATCCTCTGCACATGTCAAATTCTATTTTTTAGCATAAATGGGGGGCACAAGTCGTATGCCTGTTGAAGGTAATAGCAGCAACTGAGGCTAAAGAAAATGCTGGAACTGAGGAAATGTGATGAACGCTCCCAAATACACGACGTAGCCTTTGACAGTGGAAGAAAATACCTGTCAGTCATAGGCTTAGTGCAACCTGCTTAAACAATGCAAAGCAGTTCTGGAAAAGGATCCAACCTGGAAGAGTTTGTAATAAATAGCTTTGAACTAAAATGTGCAAAAATTATACATCGAAAAAAATAACATCTGGAAGGAGTCTAGAGCATTATCCTTCCAGGAAATGGTACATGGTATTTCATTAGAAGTGAAATCATTTTTGAAGAAGCGGAGGAGGGTAGATAGGTACCCCTTGTCTCCGCTTTTCTCTCTTGAGGCCTGTGTGGTCCTGATAAAAGCATGAAAAATAGAGAGAGAGAAAAAAAAAAAAAAAAATTGAAAAAAATGGGAGGAAGAGAAAGGCTTAATAGTGAAAATAAAACATACAACAGGGAAGATGATTTATTTTCTACTCTTTTTATAATGTTCCAAAAGGATAGGTATATCCTAGAACACACCTCTAGGTAGCAGCTATATGCTACTACATATGTTATAGGTACATCCTGGATAGTGCTCCCTGTGACAGGGAGCAGCTACCACAAAAAGGCTTTTATCCAGCAATCCATATTTGTAATCCATATTTTACAAAGGCTTGTATGCCAACTTCAGCAACAATTAAGTAATCCTTCAAAAAATATTTTTAAAACTTGGTTTAAATTTGGACTGGGAATAGGATTTGGCCTTTGGCTAGTTTACTTTTTGCGCAGTGTGCTTTAAGAAATATGGAGTGTCACGTGAAAATCTTTTCGTCTTCCTTATTTGGTTGTAGTGTAACTATCAGTCCAAATACAGACAGTAATACTGAGCTTGTTGACTTTGATGTTTAAAAAATTATTTTCAAAGTATTCCCAACTTTTAAGCTCAAAACAGTATTTTTGAAAAGTTTCTGAATCTTTGGAACAGCTTTTCACTCAGCCTTGCAAAACTTAGGCCAAATCGCTGTTATTGCCCAGCCTGGCTATGAGCCAGCAAAGCTGGCCCTTTTCTGCCTTGGGCCATGTGCAGTCAGGTCCTGTGCAAAATTCACAGTGCTGATTTCTTTTCGCAGAAGTAGATGTCTACAGAAAGGTTAAAGTTAGAGGGGGATTTTCCTTTTCTTACTCATTTTGTCAGCTGTGGGTGATGGGGAATTTCCGCTTAGAATAGCGTGTCAAGCAAGTAGTCTCAAATAAAGTTGGACTTTTTTGCTGTAACATTTAAAGCTCTTTTGCCAACACGCTCTTGTAATTTGTCATGGACAATAAGTCCCGTCTGTCTATCTTGAGTGCAGAAGAGGTGAACCAAACGTTGTGAGTAATTAACTGCTGGCCAGCAAGCAGCGTTCTGGTTTCTTCTAATCATGAGCAGCTCTGCTCTGATCGTATAAAGCTCTTTCACTGCTTGCTGCAGCTGGAATTGGTATTGACCTTGTCTACCTGGAGACCACTGAACTTTTCACCTTCCTGAAAACAGATTTTTGGAAACTTCTTAGCTGCCATATCTTTATTTGACTGTTTTATTTAAAAAAAGAAGGAAGATAGTGATAATGATTAAAGAAGTGGACTTAGATGTGGACTTCAGTATCAGCAACTCATTTGGATGTTCTTATTTAAACCCTGCTTGGCTTAACAAAAAAAAAAAAAAAAAAGAAAGAAAAAATGTTTCAAGGCATGAGCGGTAGATGACGGCTTGAGCACTAAAGCTGAAACCAGGAGCGTTTTCCAAATGATCAGGAGGTTCAACAAGCTGTGATTTTCGAGCAGGTCGTCACACTAAAAGAAGAGATTCACCCTCCTGGGTTGTTACTGGGAGGAAGTGCCCCAGTTAGGAAAAGTGTTTTGCTTTTAGAACAGAAGATGCCTTCAACATATGGCTTTTTTATATTGTTTAAAGGTATCAGTTATTAAGAGTTACTGTCAGGGCTGCTGTCCTAATCTGAATATTTGAAGTCTGTTGGGATTTTGTTGTCTTTTTTTTTTTTTTGTCCGCTGCATGTGGCTATTGAGCTATGATGCAAAGTTTGAGATACGCTAATACCAAAATCCTCCTTATTCCATGTTGTTTACCAAATTCCCTCAACTAAATCCCTACTGGCAACTTATTTTTATCACTGTCTTATTTTCTCATTTTATCTTTAAAAAAAAAAAGAAAATAATATAAATAATCTTGTAAATAATCATGGTGCAGGCTGTTGCCTTAGGAGTTGTCTTTGTGATGACTTTTTCTTTTCATTTCCTCGTCCTTTAGTGATATCTCTAAATGTATGGAAGAGTTAAAATAAATGAAGCCAAAGAAAGAGAAATGGAAACTCAACTTGTCCTGAGTTTTATATTTCTGATCACAGTACTAGCTTGGTTTCCTAGCCTTGCTGAGATAGACGAGGCAATTTTTTGCTTTGAACTGAAAAAAAAAGTGTGTGTATTGATGTGCTATATGTTTTATATATACATATATATATATAAAAATTTGTGTGCATTGGCATGCACATATATTAATGTGCTTCGTGATTTCTTGTGGCATCAGGCTATGATTCTGGTAAGATCGGTATGACTGGTCAGAAACAAATTATGTTAATTTAGCCTTTTTAAATGAAAAGTTTACTCAACAAAAAGAAGCATCTTAAGCACAGGTGCACAAAGCATTCCTGTGGATTTGTTTAGCTTCCTGCTCTTTAATGTTTAAATGTGAGATACACGACAGCACTCAGGCAAGTAAATTCAATGGGGAATTAAGTATTGAAGATCAAGATTCTGTGTTTGTCTGGGCCTAAATCTCTGCTTTTCATCACCCTGAATATGGCTAAGGCCCTGGACAAGTTAAAACATCTGACCATTTTGGAGGGAAGGAGAGTAAATGGGAAGAGAGAAGAGTAATATCAGAAATACAGCAACACTGTGAAAGATAGAAAAGCACAAGAAAATAGCAAATGTCTTTGAGGTGCTTTCTTGAGCTGTGATTGTATGTATAAGATAAAGACTAATCATCTCCCTTCTAGGAAATGCAGACTGATATTAAATATATAGTGTCATTGTTTGCCTGTTCTTGACAGCCCTGATTATTGGGGATTATCCTGAAAATACTGAGATATTCTTCCCTAGTGCTGCTGGGGAAGCATAGAATATAATTCTGAAGTAATTCCTCTACTAAAGTTCACCTTAATTTAATGTATTTGTATAGATAATTAGAATACTGGCTCTGTTCATTAACATTTCAAATCTCATTTAAATGTAAATTGTAATATTCTTCTTTTGTGGAAGAGTGGGTAGTTAGTGTCATTCATGAGTAATAAGTAATTTGTTCCTCATTAGCTGTAAGAATAGATAAAGATATAGATCAAAAGTGGATAACAGATATAGTTAAAAATGGTTACCTGTCTGGAAGGGAATTTAAAACACGCATCCATTGTTTTTCTGTAATTTTACATTTTTAATTTGGTCCTAATTCATAATTCAGAACATTTTCTTTTAATTGACTCTTATTATTCATAATGAAAGTGTGAGAGTGCAAAAATGTTTTCTCTGACTTGTGAGAAATAGTGTGTAATTTTAAAATATTATTTTCATATTGGTTCAGATTAAGTCCATTTATAATGCAGAACTCTACTTCCAGATACACTCCAAAGAGCTAAAGGAAATCTATAGAAGTAGCAGAGGCTGCCTATATAATGTGCATATTAAAAATACCAATTCGTCCTATTTTAATTGCTGAAAGATGGCTTAAACTGATTTGAGAAGTATTTCTGATTTTTTTTCTAAAATATACCGCAAAGTATAGTAGTCGTAATAATAATTAAAAAAAAAAAAAGATGCTAAGTTGCCATTTTATTGGTTAGATCCATCTGTGATGGGAACCTCTCACTCAAGTAGTGCATGGAATTCTTTTAAGCTCTTCCATTTGGGAAAAGTAGTGAATGAACAGGGATTTGTAGGCCATCACTGTCACATTGAAGGTCAGTCGGCCACAACAGCAGTGGTTAAAAACCTCTAACTAATCAGCATCTGTCTTCATGGATTACATCTGTACCTTTTTCATTAAGGTATTTAACAGAAAGCTAGCAATTAGTTTTAAGGGAGTTATGTCAAAAATGAAGTGTGCTTGTTTGAGGGAGGAATTAGGGAGGAAACTGTTCAAACTTAAAAGGACACAATTTGTGACAGCCGTTTGAACTGTGTTGGGCCCAGGGCCAGCAAGGAGAGGGGGTGGTGGAAGGGAAGACGGACTGGCAAAGTTATGTAGGAACCAAATGAGAGCTGCCAATATTCATGGCAAGTTGAACCTTGCCTTGTGTATGTGGATGCACTTACCTAAAAGTCTAAATCTAAAAAGCTCTCTTAAATCTAAATCTAAAAAAGCTCTCTCAAGGAGGGACTAATTTGAAGAAAGAACTAGATACTCTTATGTAGTGAAGACTTGTGTTTGTGAAACGTATCTATGTATGGCCCCAGTTCGGGTGATTTTTGCCTTTTTATTGACAGGATATTTTTGTTGTTGTTTTCTTGCAAATTCACACTAACGTTTAAAACTATTTTATAAAACTTCTGTTTACTCCTCAGTAAGCATTCTTTAAATATTTTTCTTTCTTCCTTAATGATTGTCAACTCAGTTACTCTTAGTCTGGTAAATACTTAACAAAACGAATGCTTTCAGACCACTTGGTGAAGCTTTTCTCCAAGTGAAAAGCCTTTTATTCCCCTGATTATCCTAACAGGCACTCCATGCTTGTGTCATAGTGAAAATCAAATGATTCTTATATAAAGGATGATTAAAAGATACTGCATACAGTGCTTTAGATGGAGAGCCTGTCACCAGTGTCTTTTACAATAGCATTAATAGCAATTTCTCTCAGC
>VZSV01000064.1:3332399-3351241 GCA_013398735.1 Nothocercus julius | reverse complement strand
TATGTATTTCTGTTCATGTGTAGCGTAAGAAAGATAATCCTGTTATTTAGGTCTCCTGATTTATTTTTGCACAAGAATATATGGGTAGTTTTCTATAAGAAATGATCAGATAAAAATGATAGATTGCTGTCTCTAATACATCCTTAATGCTGTTTCACTTGAATATTTCTTACATGTCCTTGAAAAAATGAGCAATTTATTTTACCTTGCTGTACCTATTTGACTCTTCCTGCATTTTCACTGTCATGAAGTGTATGATGATTGATCTTTGCCATCAATAACTTATTCCAAACTTTTACCAATTCTCTTTACACCAACATTATCTTCCCCTTTGCATTTACACGTTACTGGTTTGTCCTGGTTATGTCGCCTACGGTTCTACCTGTATAGCTAAGAAGCAGCTGGAAGTAAATATGCCACTTGTAACTGTGGAATTAGAAAGATAATTGTATTCTCTCGTCCTTTTTCTCGGAATGGTATGGTGATCCTGGATCCTCTGAGCACGCAGCGGCTGGCACTGCCGAAGCCTGGTGTGCCTTGCGTGGAAAGCCGAGCTCCGTGTCCCGCGGGGGAGTGCTGGGGTGAAGGAACAGAGCAGATCCCTTCCTGTGCGCGTGGCCCTGTGCTACCCGCTCCGCTGCCGCGGGCCAGCCGTTCCCTCTTATCCCAGGCTTCCTGAGAGAAGGAGCCACATACAGCTCTCCTCTTTCCTTGCCTTTCCTCAAGCTTTGAGTCTTCTGAAGAGAGGGTTTCTTCACATGTTACAGTGTAACTTAAAAATATGAAATAAAAAAAAAAGAGAGGATTAATGATTATAAATCCCCCTCCGCAGGAAAAAAAAAAAAAAAAAAAAAAACTGCTAAAGGGTTGTCTCCTTCCCCCCTCTCCCAAGCAAAGCACAGCTCTGCTACTACTTCAATAGGCATTTGTCTTAAATTACTCCTTGCAGTTTTGAATGATGGAGACTGGAGCAAGAAAATAGTGCAGAAGAGATTTTTTAGATGGGCAAACTTTGGTAGCATTCAGGTTTGTTAGCACCTGGACAGTCTCGCTAAGACAGGGCGCTCTTCTGTAGGCTGAACAGTGTCAACGCATAGCAGGAAACTTCCTCCTCAGTTTGTGGATTGCTTGAACAACGGCTGTAAAACTGCATTAGGGAAGAGAGTCAGTTAGTGACTTGTCCAAGATCATACTCTAAGCACTCAGCGAAGAGGCAGTAAAAGCCATGGTAATAATAATAAAAAAGTCTGCTTGGTGCAATAAACTAGCATGATTCTTGGCATTTGTGTCTGCATAGTCCTTTCCAGGATTCTCACTTTTAATATTCTTTTGATATGGATAGTGGAGAAGCTATGTAGTAAAGCAAAAGAAAAAAAAATATATTCTGTGGAGCCTGGAGTTTCCTCAAAATTTATTCTCTGAAAATGATTGCTATTATTTAAAACAAACAAGCAAACAAAAAATCCTACTTCACTGCAAAACCTCTTTTGTTTATCTTGCACCTCTGCTGCTTTGTTTTGTATGTCTTTTTTTATCAACCATCTGCTTATATAAAAACATATTTTCCTTGAAGATTGTTATTTGTCTCTGCTTTCAACCAAGCAGGTTTTATTAAATAACAATTCAGTGTTCTTCTTCAGTATAAATTATATTCTTTTGATATTATTCTTGTATGACTTAAAAACTGTAACATATGTCTGTGAATCCTTTCAGTGCTAATTTAAATAGAAAAATAGAAAACAGCTTTAGCTCGAGGGTTGAATTACTGTAAGCTGAGTTGTTTTGTTTTGATTGTATTCAACATTACACTGTATTTGTGCAGCTCTTCTAAGACTCATCATATTAGACAAGACCAAGAATGTATTTGAAGCAGAAACAGAACCTTTTCCTGTTCAAGTGGTTACAAAAATCACCCCCCCCATGATTAGTACTGCACATTCTACGTGTTAATGCTGTTTTTCGCCTAGTAGTAACACCACTGAGCTTCTATTTAACAGGTATTGCAAGCAAACTTGTGTTATTTGCTCTTCCTATCTAATCCAGTAAACTTCAGGGGTGACCAGGCTGTGTATCTTCCCTTCCTTTAAATAATTAAATATGTGTTTAAAAGGAAGTTGCTCCCATGCACTTATAAAAGCTCCATGGTCTGAATTCTGTGGAATAATGCTCCGAATGATGCTTCAAGTCCTGCATAGTTATGTCCTCATGAGACTATATGGGGTGCCAGGAATTGCGTGCTATGTGCTACCCTAGTTCTCCCGGAGAATCAGAAGTCAAGGATTTGGCTTAAGTTTTAAGTGATCAAGAGACTGTCACTTGCTAGTGGAAACTCTTACAAGGCACTTTTGAAAGTCTGAGAGCAAGTTAAACTGTTTGCATAGACACAGTTAGTTGGGTTGAAAATGTAAAGAAAATGGTTCTGACTTTCTTTTACGGGCAATTTACAGCACTTTGACAATGCTGAAGGCTGTTTAAAACTGACAGAATGCTTTCGAGTAGAATTAGAATAAATGTCAGGTCTGCTGTACCTCAGACCTATTGAAAGGGCCATCCTATTTGCCTAAAAAAAAAAAAAAAAAAAGCCTACACTCCACCTTGCCCTGGAGCAGGTCAGAGTGATCATTCAAAAGCAAATAGATGCTCCAAGCTAACTAGCTTATTCCTCATCCACATTGATCACTACATCCTGTTTCTTCCCCTTTTTCCCTGACCTGCTTGCATGTCTGCATGTTCCCAAGATTTTAGGTAAGCCTGTTTCAGTTTCAGGAAACATTGCTTTGAGATGTCACACTCTGCTATGGTGCTATTGATTGTTATCAATTCTAAGATATCTTTAACAACAGTTCCTTTAAAACACATAAAATGTGTTCTCTATTATACTAGAGAATAGTAGATATTATTTCAAAAAGGCAGAGGGCTGTTCTGCTTTTCTCTAGGGGCAGGAGCAGGGAAGGGGAAGGAGAGACATGAAAAGCCATGTGGAATTACGCTTTATATGTAGTTGGCATTTTGAATTCACATTTTGTAGGAAATACTTAATCGCAGCTTCTAATCTGAAACAAAAATAAATCTATCCCAAGCTTCCTAAGAAATTGAAATACTGAAAACAGTGAATATTTTTGTAATTTCAATTACATTATTTCATTTCACTCTTCACTATAATTGTATCTTAAAACATTATACTTTCCAAAAGATTAGGATTATTCTCTTTTCTTGGAAAGCTCACTTCAGTGTTGCTACAAGAATGGAAATTCTCATTATGTAGACATAGATTTCCATCTATATAATTTTAAGTGTCCTGTAAGAAGACAGCACACAGAAGCTGTTACCTGTAGAAGATGATGCTTTTCCAGGGGAAGTTTTGATTTCATTTAAATGGTGTATTTTAATGGTGTATTTTAAACCCTTTTATATGAAAACTTTTTAGCTGTATTATAAATTATATCAGTGTGTAATTTATGCATTTATGCCTCATTAAGGCAATGCTGGAAGCAGGAAGGCATGACTTCCTATCATGTTTCTTAAAACTGCGTATCACAGAATTACCAGGCGTGTGTTCAAGGTTAATACTGCTGTAAATGGAGGAAAAAAAAAGTGTCCCCTTCTGCTCAGGTTATGGCAATTATATCAGTTTATTCTGTGTTCAGAATAAATATGATCAGTGGAGGAGGGTTTTTAAAAGAGCCTAAGGGAATACAGTGATCAAAATCGCTGCTATTCAGTGAAAGGAGGGATAAATTAAAAATTGCCGTGTTGGTGTCCAGTTCTGTCACTGCTACGTTTGAGGCATCCAGAAGTACCCCGGGACAGGGCGCTGCTCTCAGCTCGGGGGTGAGTTTCTGCACGCCGGCCGCGAGGGGCCGGCGCGCGCCCCGTGGAGGGAAGGAGGAGCGCGCGGCGGAGTTAGCAGGCGCCTGTCCCTCCAAGTTCTGCTTCCCGTGCTTCACCCTGTGTTGCTCAGGGATTGCCAAAACTAGCAAAAAGTGGGGCATGTAGCTATAGCAGCACTTTGCATTTTCCATTAAAATGGCCCTTCTACTCGTAACCCTGACATTTATAAAATCGTGCGCGCGTGCGCTCTCTTCCTGAGCATTTGGCTTTACTAATTGCCGCTTGCAGCGTTCATTAATCGAAGCGGCCTAATGGCCTCATCCTTTCAAACGACAGGTCTCTCTGGCACCGTTGTGTTTGCTAAGGCCTGTCAGCAGGCCCGCGGTTCTCGGGTGGTGCTTGGCGCTGTGTGTGTGTAGCGTGTGGAGGGAGGGCTGTTCCTCGCGAGCACGGGGCTGACGGATCCGTGCCCTCTCCTCTCTGGGAATCCCTTGCAGTCATCAGTGTGACAGCCTGTAAGAGAGGCAGTGAGTCAGTTGTAAATTCATTGACCTTGCCCGGAAATAATATTGTGTGGAATAGCTTCAAATGCCATGCAGATATCTGGTTGCTCTTGCGGGGGACGAGGGTCTGATCTTTTAAGTATTTTTGCACAGGGCTGGCTCATGTGCCCAATTTGTTGCAATGGGGCCTGTGCGTATCTGATTAATAATTCTTGCATGGAAATATTTACAGAATTAGGCCTTGCTTTGAATACTTAAGTCTGGTTTCTGATGTTGTTTCTTAAACAATTAATCAACCATATGTAAGTTTGTAAAAGATAGCACTTCCTTCTGCACGTTTCTAGCACTCTAAAAGTGTGTGTCTGCTGTTTATCCTCTTAATCAGACTTTCCTGTGTAGGAATAGCTACACATTTGCCACAAACTTCTCATCAAAATTGATGCTCTTAGATCCCTTCAATTACTCTTTGCCTAACTTTTCCAGTGTATCAAATAGGAATAATTATCCTTTGAATGCTGAGTATGAGATTTAATGATATTCATCAAAACTGAGAAGGACTTTGTCCTTCTAATATTTACTTTGTAAGAGTGTGATCAGATTTTGCAAAGACAAGCTGGAGAATAGCTGGAATGTGCAATATCTCTATTTTGTTGTTGAAGCTTTAGGGCAGCTTTTGAGTCGCCAATGTGACTGTCCTTATTGGTCCCTACAACATGCAAAGCACGATGACACTGGGTGCCCGTGGTTGCCAGGAAGGAACATGTGGGTTGAAACGAGCTCAAGCCTGTGTCTCTTCCAAATTCTTTCGCTAGTTGTTCAGTTCATATACCCTGTGTGGGGCTGAGCCGTATATATGCTCCCCCAGTATTGGTTTTGGCTAACTCAGGGAGGCAGTCACAGTCTTTTGATGAATTCAGACTAAAACATGCATGCAAGCAGGCAGCTGATCCCTTCAATTGTAATACAGTCAATTGGTCCACTCAACTGATACAGCTGTTTTTTTTTCCTAGAAGAAAGGCCACCTTCCAGTCCCCTTTGCGTCAAGAGTTCAGTGAGCTTTCTTGGCAAGAGCTGTGGCCAGTCCCTCCTGCCCTCCGTCACTGAGGTTCATGGGAACGTGGTCCTGGCCCGTCTCCTCGGAGCCTCTTCCACTGTAGGGTCTTTGTGGTTGGTTACATTACGGACATGAGCAACTGTGCCAGCCAAGCTGGCTGAAATTGTTTTAGCTGTAGAAATGTGGTTGTGACAGGGATGAGCACTAGCTGGACCAGATGCAAGTGAGACATTGTAACTGATAAAAGTAAATATTTTAAGAAATGCACACTTCTCTATGTGCCACCTAAACTAAAGACAGCATTACTAGTGCTACTAGGCATTACTAATAGCAAGGTGGGTATCCAGTGATGTTTAATTCTATCACCTTAATTATTCAAATGATATTTGACACATTTTGGGCTACCATGTAAATGTAAAATAACAACTTCTGATGTTTTAGAGGTGTGCATCTATTGTGTTACATGTTTTTTCAATGTTTATGTTTGTTTATAGAACATCGGCATTATATATGTAATTTGGCATTGCAATATCATATTTAATTTTCTTTAGAACTATAATAACTTGATAAAAAGTAATATATCTATTGTTATTACTATTAGTGATTTGTTATGCTTTTTTCTCTTTCTTTCTTTTTTTAATTCTTTCAGTAAACTTTGCAAAAGACAATCATTGTGATGCATTATTCTCCATAATACTGTAGGACTATAGATTAGCTATCTCAGTGCAGCCTTGACAAATTATAATGCATCAAAAGTTCTATCAAAGTGCATGTGTGTTTCTGTAATCAAAATTGTAATATGGGTTCTGAAATTATATTGTACTGAACTATAACAAATAAATATCATGCATTTACAAAGTACTTGAAGAAAAAATACATGAGTTTATAGAGGAAAATAAAGTGGAAAAAGTCCTGCCCTTATATCAATAGGTGTCAAATCTCCCAAGCAAAAGAGTTTTGTGGTTATTGTTTTTAATGCAGCTTTAAGTGACTGTAGTCGGATTTCATTTTTATGTGGGAGTTTATGTCCATTTAGGATTAGGTTCCTATAGAGCGAATTCAGGTCAAATATCAGTAGTAGTCAGCTTGTACCTCTGAACCTGCTGAGGCCCAGATGTAGGACACAGTGTGCAATAAAGACTTTAGATTAGAAACACAAGAAAAAGCATTCATGCAAGAAACAACTTGCTGAGAGAGCTATTCCTTTAAATAAATAATTGTGTTTATAGTCCCAGTTTCAAGATTCCCTTCCTTTTGCAGCAGAGATGACTTTCAAAAGTAGAAAATTTGGAGATACCGTATCCTGTATAGGACCAGAGAATAGTTTGGCTTTGAAACACTGGCTACTTGGTAAGTGAAAGCATAGGTCTTAATCCTACAGAGCTCACATTAGTCCATCTTTTCAGAGCAAGAACCTGGTCTTAATAGGCTGGATAGTTATTTATTTCTGTGGAGTGGAAGTGCACTGGATATGTCAGAAAGTTCTCATTAGAGCATGAAGAGATGAAGAGGGTTTTTTTTTTGTTTTTTGTTTTTTTTTTAATAGAATAATGGTGATGCTTTCAAATAAAGTGTTCTAAATTGCATCAGAAAATTTTACAATAAATACTATTTCCACTTAAAAAAAAAGAAAAAAAAAAAACACAACCAAAAAAACCACTCTGCTTACCCCTTAAACTCCTGTGATAACCAATATCAAAGCTTTCTCTCCTGATTCTTTATTAGTCTGCAATGACTTATTCCTAATTTGTACTTCTTCTCTTTGTCCTGCTCTCTCTGGCGCTTGCACAGACACACCTTGCTTGTATTCATGATTCAGTTTTGCTTCTAGCAGCTAGTGGTACTAGGTAGCATTATTCACATGGTTCTCCTGTAAATATTGATGAACAAGAGCCTTATGTTCTATGCATTTTGACAAAGGGAGTGTGTGTTTGTATACGCTTTACTAACACACTGTAAAGCTGTCATAGTACTAGCTGTAATTAATAATAAAGCAGGAGCACAGCTCATAGTGCATCATTTGCTGTAGCAAACCGAGTGTGTGAGTCTGCTTGATTGTTATGATGATGAATAGTAACCTGCAGCACGCTGTTTTAGTGTCTACTTTATGACGGAAGCTCTGCTGGGCAGGGTGGCCCCTGCATTCTTGTGGTTCACGTGGTCCAGGATGGTGTTTCTGCCAGCTTTCATGGTGTAGCTTCAGTAACTTTAGCGGTTCCTAAGTTTGAACGTGTAATTTCTACTGAATTCATGTGTTTTAAAATAAGACACACAGTACCCGGTTAGATTAGGGCAACACTGAGCAAATGGATCCTTCTGCCACCAAAGTTTCTTCTCGCTCAGGTGGAGTCTTCCTCTCAATCATTACACTTGTGAATGATAAAGGTAACCGAGCAAGTATTTTTGGCATGTTAAACATATATCGTTGAAGTATTCTTTTGCTGAAATTTAACAGCTAGACTCTTCAAAATACCAGTTGACGTAAGAACGTTGTGTAAAATCATTTGCCTTTTAAAGATGTCAGAGTGGCCTAAGCATTTCCCGCCCTGTGTTAAAGGTCTTTCAAAACTCATCATAGAACATACAAATGTGTTGGTTTATAATGACTTAGAAATGTCAGCTGTTATGAACTTTATATGTCAAGTGTATATAGTATGGACAGACTGATCAGTTTTCAAGTAAAACTTTGCCTTGGTACTTTGCCTTTTCAGATGAGGTTTCCTGGGTTCTCTAACGTTGCTTTGAAGACAATTCTTTGGTGAGCATTAATAGCTGTGTTTACTTCTTGAAATAACTTATTTTTAATGCAGATACTATTTCAGGTGCAGTCCCTTTAGTTAAAGTGCTCCTTGGACAGCAAAATAAGACTTTAAAACTGCAATCATGTTTGCCTTAAGTGTGTCGGCTTTGGTGTACTTCTGAGTATTCCCCAAGCAGTAAGCACTGCAAATTTATGAGGACTCTACCTCATCATTTTTTATCTTTTCTGTATTACGCAACTGACATGTAGCATTTCTGCATTACAGAATAGTGACTAACTTCAAAAGCTGTCATCATCATATGGGTAGTTTATTGTATCAGAAACTTACAATTTATTTTTTTCTCTGTGTTATTTTTACCTTTGCCTTGAAATAAGCAGACATCTAACTTTAACTAGACTTTGTTAGAGTGCTTCCATTACTGCAGATTTTTTTAATGTCATAAAAGATAAACATGTTTTTTTTTCAGATAAACTTTGAAAAAAAATAGAGGAAAAATGCAGGCTATTTTTGGTCCTTTGGTTTGATTTGCGTGGAGTTATGTATATACATATTTCAGCTCCATTCACCAGGTACAGGCTTCATTATATGCATACAAACTACGAAGAATCCTGCAGTAAGAACTTACTTATTTAAAATAAATGAGCACCTAGTCAAGAATGGTCTGAATGCTAAAAACTATGCTTGACTTGAGCTTAGGCATCTCACAGCTGTCAGCTAAATGCTTCAGCTTAGCCAGAATTCCTCATGGTTCTTTGACTTTTATTTGAGAAAGCAAGCCACTCAGTAATCTATTTTATCTTGGATGTAAAAAACAACAGAATGAGAAGCAGTAAAGACGAAAAGCTCTTCCAGTAGTTGGAGTGATAATTTGGTTGATTTGCACAAAGAGTGATTGTGAAAGGAGAAAGAGTTTGAAAATATTTGGAAAGGGTTCAGAGCTAGGGCAAGACACACTGTGTCACAATAGCACACATACATACTGCCATCTACGTATACATATACATACTTAGATGTACTTAGATGATGATACTTAAAACATGATACTTAGCTTTGTACTGGGCAGCCGTATCTGTATGGTAAGGTAGTTTTACCCCTTATGAGCGGATCTTCCATTTGTACGAGAAATAAGATCTCCTCTTACGAGGATGATCCGGGGCCTGGAACATCTGCCCTGTGAGGAAAGGCTGAGAGAGCTGGGCCTGTTCAGCCTGGAGAAGAGAAGGCTGAGAGGAGACCTGAGCAGTGTCTATAAGGACCTCAAGGGAGGCAGTGAGGAGGATGGGGCGGCCTCTTCTCAGTGGTGGCCACCGACAGGACTAGAGGAAACGGCCACAAACTGAAGCACCAAAAGTTCCACAGGAACTTAAGGACAAATTTCCTGACAGTGAGGGTGCCAGAGCCCTGGCACAGGCTGCCCAGGGAGGTTGTGGAGTCTCCTTCTCTGGAGATCTTCCAAACCCGCTTGGACGCAGCCCTGAGCCACCTGCTCTAGGTGACCCTGCGTGTGCAGGGGGGTTGGACTAGATGATCTCGAGAGGTCCCTTCCAACCTTTAGCATTCTATGATTCTATGAAGTGTTTTACGGAGTTTGACATATATTTCTCTCCATTTATGACCATTTTGCGTACTGCGGCAATGACTAGCTCTGAGATGTGCCTTGCTGAATTTTGGAAGCTGTCTTAGTCTCAGTCCTGTTTTTAATGAAGTCTATGTTCAATTCCTGCTACTGTCTACAGACATGTGTTTGAGTTCTCCAGAGGCAGTGATGCTATGTAACAGATTCTGGTGGCTTTTTTTCTTTTCCTTTTTTTTTTTTTTTTTATTACAATTATTTGCATTTGTAGTTTCATTACTAGAGTTTGTTCCACTTTAGTGGCAGGTGAAGCAGTGCTGTCTTTTGCACATTTTTTAAATCACATTCACCTATATACTTAATTTAATAACTGTGAGCATGAGCAGAACAGTGTGTGAATAGGCCACATTCAATAGCTAGAAAAGACAGGTGACTTTTCTGATGATTTTCAGTCCGAAGATACCTGAGAAACTGAGGTAGATGAAGAACAGGCACCATGTAGTCAAGAAGAGAGGAAACGGTGGGTATTCAGGCTAGTTTTTGTCACTGCAGGGAAGAACATTCAGTTCTCAGTCCCGAGAAATAGACTTCACAACCTCTGATCGCCTCCTGTTAAAGAAACAGTATATTAAAACTCATCTGTATTCTGTCTTTGGGAATCCTCAGTGTGAAGTTATAAGTAGTCTTGTTAAAAATAGGAGGAAAGACCTAGAGAGAAAGCTCCCTTTTTAATTTTGGGCGAATTTAGAGTAGCCAAAACTTAGAGTAGATTGAAAAACATGAAAACACCTTGCTCTGGCAAGACTGCCAACATTTCTCAATCTTTGAATTTTAAGGTTTGGTATTTTATTTTAAAAGCTTAGCCATAGCTGTGTCACCTTTCAGGGGCAGCACCGTATCCATCTGACTCACGCTAAAAAATGATAATTGCAAGCAAAAGAACAATAAAATGTAAAACCTCTGAGTTACCATGTATTCAAAATAGGTATGTATTCTGTCTTACTGTTTTTTTGAAGTCCTTTTTCCTCCATGGTATCTCATTTTTCTTATGATACCTGAACATGGATGAATACTGACAGTTACATGCCTAATTCAGTGGGTTGGGAAGAGGCTTAAATCTGGGAGCATTGTGAAAGGTAGTATAGCTCCGTCTTGAATGACGGTATCTCTCAGGTGAGCTCCTTAGGTTGGGTTCAGTGCAGAGTTCACGTGCTCACGCAGCTTCTGGAGCAGGAGTGGAGCTCTTAGGGACGTCACGGGGCTAGAGGGTTTTGCTGTCCTGCGGACTAGTGTCCGGGTTGGAGGAGCTGAGGAGCTTCCAGACATGTATCTTCATCAGCATGTTAGCCCGGAGTGTGGGATGTGCTTCTGAAGTGAATATGCTGCCTGTCCCCACTTACTGCGCTGCCGTGTGTGTCACGGTGTGGTTGGGCAGTGCTTGGGCTGCATGTTAGACCCTGTTGCTAGAGTTGAGTGCGTTCTATAGGAATCAAAAGTGAGCAAACTTTGCACAGTGTTTTGGGGAACCTCTGCAATGTGAGGCCCGTTCAAAGCAGCATCTCTGCTGTCATAACAGGGCATTGCTCAGCTCGCACACCAAAATGGGATAGAATCATCATTGCATTTCTGGCACTAAGTATGCTTGATTTAGTTAAATGCGTACAAATTATAGGAGGCAAATACCATGTAGTAAAATCTGAGGTCTTTCACTTTGTATTGGATTTCATCTGGAACCCAGGGTGACGGAGCCACCCCAGCACTGCCCTGCACACGGGAGTCCTGAAGTTGTACTGACTGGGGCTCCCTTGCTGACAGAGCTGACGAATGACTTGTTATTAGCTCATGGCTGCAAAGCAGCAGCCAGTAAGAGTGAACAGCAGGTATCAAAGCTCAAGAGCCATTTGTTTAAGTGAAATAAATTGGGGTAAAATCCAATGAGCTAAATAACCATCATTGTCTATGGTGGCACACAGATCACCGAGGAGCCCTTTTACAAAGAAATGCATTTCTGTTCAAAATGTACATCAGCTGCTACAGATGTGTTAGCAGTAACTAGCACAGTGGAAATGGATTTCACAAATTTTGGTTTTGATTGTCACTTACTAAATAGATCTGCTTTTCTCTTTTGCTAAATGTCCATCTCCAGGGCAGGTGTTTTTCCACTTCCCTTTTTACTTGCATTTGGCTTAGGAGAAGGCTGGCCTGGCCATTGCAATATCACCTTTCAGAAGTGCATCAGGAGGTGAGACGCCCTTGGGGTGACAGCAAAGGCATTGATATACGCGGTTTTTCAATTGCTCTGGGTCTCTTCTGAAAGTGGTTACGAGAGTCAGCTTCCCACTTAGATAAATCATAAGGCACTTTAAGTAATCTGGTGTCATAAAAGCATAGAGGTGACCCTTGTGTACAGCTGTGCATGGTCTCTCTGGCACGTTGTAGTAACCAAAGAACTGCAATGAGGCAAGTTTCCTCTTTTCATTCTCCTTATCTATTGCATTTCTCTGGCTTGAGTTGGTGGCTTTGCCTTTTTACTGCCATAAATAAAGAACTAAGGAATTTTCAAGAAATCTGGATGGGGCTGTTTCTTTTGACATCTTTGGTGGGCTTTGGATCATGTAAGTGGCTCTTTTTTTTGTGATGTAGCGTTAATTTAGTCTCGTGTGTCTAATTATTGCCTCTCGTTCCTCTTTTTCCTTACTAGAAGAGCATACTGCATAGCTCAAAAACATGAGACAAAATTCATCGAATTCCACCAGTTTATTAAGAATGCTGCTGGTGGGTCAGGAATACATGGTTTTCATGCTGGGTTAAACTTTCAGGTGGGCAGTTCTTAGGTGGTTATTTGGGATGGATTTATTTGTAGTGTCTGTGCTAAAGTGTACAGATTCAGTTACTTTTTAGTTTCTTGAAAACCAGTCTTTCTCTACAATAAGCAATTTTTAGATTTTAGTTCAGTAATATATGGTCAGCCTGGCTGTAGCGGATCATGAGCATATTCTGATTTGGCAGTAGACTAAATGTGGCTGCTATGTTCTGTTAGAGGCCTTGATTAAGTCCATCCTTGTTTCATATAGATGTGTCACATAGAGAGCCAAGAACAGCATTTGAGGATTTGTAAACCTTTCACCCCAAATAAGAAGAGAAATCATAAATGCAGAGTAAGATAGAGTTGCCTGGGTGGGCACCCCTAAGTGTGTTAGTGCACATACACATATTGACTCAATTTTAAATATTGTCTTTCTTAGTATAGTAAGTCATTCTACAAGAACAAATTATAGTATGAATTTTTTCATGCATAACTTTTTGTATTGGCCATGCAAAAGATGTTACCTGCTAAACTAACAGTGTATTCTTGTCTCCTGAAAGGAATGAAGCTTGCCTGCCTTTCTGAGTTACAAAATATATTTGAAGGTTAGTGTTATGTGTTAGCATAAATCTCTATTCTTGGCTACTCACCTCGAAGTGGTTTAAGTTCTACAGATGAGAAACTTAGCACTTAACAATTGTTAAGTTCCTGCGAATTACAAGGTTCTATGACCACATGAAAGGAGGCAGAGAAAATTAAGAAAAGTGGTAGCTGTGATTCAAGGTGCTGAGCTTTCTTTTTTTGTTGTTTGTTTGGTCTGAGTTTGGATTTTTCCCTGAACAAGCTGTATTTCTGTGATTATTAATGCTTTCCTGAAAAGGAAGTATGTGCACATTTAGTTTTTAATAATATATATAAAAAAAAAAATGTGTATTTCTGTATTCTGTAGCAGAATATATGTGCTATCACTAGTAACTACATAAAATATAGTAGGATACTAAAAAAAGGAATGATTCAATATGCTTAGAACATAATTTACCAGAATTTTTGTTGCTTTCTAAAAATAAACTAACAAGCAAATACTGAGTTAGTGGCTCTTTCGTTAAAGCTCATCACCTATTTCCTGCTGCAGTCACACTTTAAGACTTCCCATGATACTCAGGGGAGAGCAGGCATGGGGGAATCTTTTTGAACATTGAAAATCTGAGGATTAGAGGAAAACACAGGTCTTATTTTCCCCCATATAGAATATCTATGAATGTACCTCCACTGCAAATTTCCAAGCACACACATTTTAACTTGCAGGTCAATATAGTGAAATGCATAAAGCAAAGCAGTGCTGCCTGGTGGTGAAACATTCCTCGATGAATAATGGGGGAAAATATTAATTTTTAAGTAAATTTACTTTTTTGAAAATTTAGTATAAATTTATACAATTTCTCCAAATTTTTAGAATATTTTTTATTAAAAGCAATTCAAGGAAAATGTTGATCTAAAGAACAGTGTATCTGAATCAGATAGATCCTGTTTTGGTCATGGAACATGATATCAGAATGTATTAATTTATAGCACAAAATTATTTGTAAAATTAAGGATTTATTTGAACTCTGTAAGGGAAAAAAAAAAAGAAAAGAAAAAAAAACAAAAAAGAAAGGAGAATAAGAAGAAAAATAAACCTTAAAGCCTGTAAAATATCCAGGTAAAGCTTGGCATTTATAGAAAGGTCAGTGAAGGGAATAGATATATGCATAGGCAAAATGAGTCAGTTACTCATCAGTTTAATAAAATATCCTGGACTAGAACCTGTTCTAAGTCCTAAGAAGGAACATACGTCCAGCATATCTGTTGAAGCCTTTCAAAATCATAGATAAAAAAAAAAAAGTATCGAAAAGCAGTCACAGCTTTTACAGGTACAAATGAGAGAGATGGAAGTGCTGCAGCATTCTGGCTCCAGGTTAAGGGTGTTCTGCTTGATCCAGCCTGCTAATTAAGTGCTGGTAGGGCCTCTCTCTCCTTCTTCAGAGGATTAATGATCATTTTCAGTTTGGTGCTCAAGATTTTGCAGGGGTAGACTGCTATGTCTGTGTGAAATACTGCACAGTCCTATGTGAGATATTATTGGTCACAACATAATTTAAGTAATTAAGTGCTTTTGAACAAACACTTTTTGAACAAACATTTTTTGAACTTTGAACAAGTCCGTTGGTGTCCACTGGTTTGTTGTGCACCTAGAATTATTATTTGTAGTATTGAAAAAGCTTGTACACATCTTTGAAATTTTGTCATTTTTTCACTAGCATTGGAAAATCATTCTATTGTAGGAAGGAAGGGTCACTGATGAGCTCACAGATATTTGAAGGATTTTTGTGGTTCCAAATTTTTAAACATTTATTTAGAGGAACAGAAACTAAAACAGGGATTTTTAAATGATCATTGCATGAGCTGGTAGAATACCTACTGACTGTGAACTGAACATGAAATTGATTTTAGACAGCAGGCATCACAAATATGACAAACAGTATTTGTATTATTTTCTACATGCAAATATATACTTTACATTTAAATGTGAACTGATCCAGCAGTATATCAAATAGGTGCAGTGTACTGATCTCAACAGAAGTGGTTTAATTTTTATTTTTCAGTGAACACTTTGGAGGGAAAAGCAAACAAAATTTCATCAATAATTTTGCAAATCTCTGAACAAGTCTTAATGGTTTATGTGTAATGCCCCCTTGAGGGAAATTGGCATAAGACTAGCAGCTCCAGTCCTGTGTTAGTATTGTTGACTTTAATAAAGTGCTTTTACGTAAGTGTCTGAGTAATTATATAGAAAGAATTTAGGGGAGAAATAAGATAGAATGAAAATCATTACCTACTTCTTTCTTCCTTCTCCTCCAATAAAAGAGCAACTAAGTGCTATCATTACTGAAATAATTAAAAGTTTACAGAATTTCAGGTTAAGCATAAGTATGTGAAAGTTCAGGAAAGAATTGTGAGTTATGAAATTATAATTAACTAGAGATAATTTTGACCTTGAAGGAAGTTAATATATCTAAGTTATTAGAAAATGACTGTTTGTACAGTGCCTGAAGCTTCTGCACTGTCCTTCTGCACCAGTGTTCAATTAGCAGTCATCAAATCCATGTTAGATTGAAATGTAAGCCTCTCTTTATGCTGGTGGTTATAAAGAAGAAATGGAACCAGTGGAGAGCACACACAGAAATAAGCTTGGTTAATCATGGTTAGGTGTTGTTGGCTAATTGGACAGAGTACAGAAACCAAAACACAGCGGGACTCTCAAGCATCATCAACACCTCCTACAGATGCAAGATATTCTTGCTTGGGGAACTGGGATGCATCAGAGATGGTTAGAGTTACCCTTCCAACAAGATAGAGCAGGCAACTGAATAGAGTAGAAAACAGAATTTTTTTTTTTTTTTTTTTTTTTTTTTTAATCAATATGCATTTATAGAATGTAGGAGGCAGTGTCATGTAGCTGAAATTAACACTCGAGCAGTATAATTTATAGAGTAAATGATAAGGGCACTTTATAGGTACTCGCCAGGTGATTCCTCTTCCATGTCAAAGAAAAGAGCAAGTGGAAGATGAGAATGTGTCACCGTTGAAGCCTTTGGACTATCAGCAGTGCTCTTTATCATTTTGTCTTCTGGAGTCTAGAAGAGAAATGGTTCATTATAACCATATGAGTACTGTTTCATATTTGCTCGGTTTTGCTTTGGATGTTTTTGTTTTTGTTTTTGTTATCATATGTATAAGTAAATGGGAAAGAGATTATAGGTTTTTTTATAGACTAGCTGCAGTAGCTGAAGTTAGAAAGCAGAAGAATAAGAACAGACTAAGGTAATAAGGAAAAATGGATGTAATTTGAAAATGTCTTCATCTCCAAACAAGAGAAATCTTGTTTCTCTCAGTGGGGATGGATGTACTCCTACTATTGATTGTGATCACAAAAATGAGTGTGTATGCCTCCACTACTTTGAGGATTATGGGAAATGATTGCAATAAATCAGTAATATTGTTTGCTTCAAGATGCTGAAAATAATACTGTGTTACTGACAAAAGTTTTTGATTTCAAAGGAATATATTATGTGTGGATTAAAAAATAATGCTAAGTTGACTTAACAAAATATTCCAAGGCCAGCTGCTTGAAAATCAATGTAACCCAGAGTAATTATAACAGAATATTGAATTTTGGAATTCTTTCAGTTCAAGTTTTAATAATGTCAGATTGTGATGACAAAATACGAACAGCAGAACAAAGAAGTATATAATTTTGCTGAAGGAAAAATGCTAGAAATGAAAAATGATACTGTCATTTCTGTAGCTTGTACTGAGATATAATTGTTGGCAATTAAGACACCTAATGCCATATTAAGATAATGGTCTGTAGCCACAAAAGTATCAATCACCTAAACTTGCACTGTGGGAAAATTGGTGTTCAAGTTAGTTTACATTCCATTTACCAAAATGAGACAAAAGAAAATTATTAGGAGAAATGAAAGCTAGGATGTTGCACTGGAGAGAAATAGTCGTGGCACACATTGTGCATGTGCAGCCTTCTTTAACGTTGTCCAGAATTAACTGTCAATCATTTATACCTGATATAAAAGCTTTGTGAATTAGTAATGATACACTGGTAGATCAAGAAATGTGTTTTGGAAAAGCGAATATTAAGTCATGGATTTTTCCTTTTGAAACGTCATCTGGTAAATTGGGGATTAGATATATGTGGTACCAGTTAGGAGTTAATGTTTGTCCTGTATATATTAAGAAGTATGGGTGCATATGTCAGTCCTCATGTCCAGTTTGGTGAGAACTGGACACAGAGTGGATACATCTCAAAGCCCTGGCACAGGCTGCCCAGAGAGGCTGTGCAGGCTCCTTCTCTGGGGATCTTCCAGACCCGCCTGGCTGCCACCCTGTGCCCCGTGCTCTGGGTGTCCCTGCTGGAGCAGGGGGTGGGACTAGATGATCCCTAGAGGTCCCTTCCAACCTCAACCACTCTGTGATTCTGTGAACTATATCAAGATATACACTGTTTGTGAACGTATAGACAAGGAGTGAGCTTATTTCAGAAATCTTTGTGTATTTATCTGCATGCATAAGAAATGTTGCAGTGTTACTCCCATTCAGGACCTGGGTTTTGGTTTACGCGCTTGTGCCTCCGAAGTTAAGCTTGTGCCTCAGAAGTTAACATTACGTTGGACTGTAGTGGGCCTGGAGTACTAGTGAGAATTGACATGAATCAGCACCTACTTCTGCCAACATATTAACATGCTTTCTGCAGGTGTAGTGTAAAAACTGATATACAGGTGAGGTTTAATTTGAATGATACATTTAGAAGTCTGAGTTTGACAGCAGAAATGTGATGCAGTGAATATATCATCTCTGATGATAATTCCAGAGGCAAACTAACTGCCAAAGGTACCACAAAGCCTGTCTAAAGAGCAAGAAAACCATGGTTATTCTCAATCAAAACTCAATAACCATATATCAGTTGTCAAAAGACTGGCAAAAGTGTCAAAGGCCATGGTGTGGAATACCTCCGTGGGATACACCTTCTTGGCCACAGGCCTTGTAAATGCTGTCTTGCACCCTACTGGTCTGTCACTTGGTCAGATCATGTTTTATGTTTTCCACTATTGCTGTGCTGGATTGTGTGTTGCAAATACAGAAAGCCACAGGAAAAATAAATAAATAATTAAAGGACAGGGGACTCTGTAGAGACTTGCAAGCATCCCCTCAACAGAGTGCCACTGTAAGGCAAGACCTGAGTCATAGTAAACTCAGACAGGGATCAGAAAACCCCTGCAAAAACTACCAGGCTGGAGTCCTTGCGGTGATTGTAGTAGGTGTTGCAGTGCAAACAGTCGGTAGACTGGGCCGGTGGACTGAAGCAGGGCCGTGTGGGAGGGAGCGGACACAGAGCGTGCACACATTGCACAGCTGCAGCGTATGTTGTAAGCCATTAGCAGCGTGGTACCTTCCAGCTGATGTTTAATATTCTTGCCCTCTGACTGTCCAGACGGCATCATCTTCTGGAGGGGAGGTGGAATCTCCATGGTTACTCTACTTTTTCTTTGTTTCTGAACAATTTTATATAGTCCAGGAGTGTTGTCATACGTGACTGGTTGTTGTCTCTTTAAAGTTCTTCTGTGCTTCACTTTGGGTCAGTAAGCTTGATGTTTCATGGACTGTACGTTAATCGTTGGTATAAGCACTGGATACCCATCGTAAGGGCTTTGAAAGGCACAGTAGCTCCGCAGTTCAAAATACTGGACAAATTGGGGGG
>VZSV01000064.1:3303185-3325538 GCA_013398735.1 Nothocercus julius | reverse complement strand
AAAAAAAGAAAAACAACTAGAAACAATAGTTGTGGCCTGATTCCTTGGGCAGAAAGTGTGTTTCTTTCTGCTGGTTTGCTGTGTTTACATATTTCACACCTTCTCTAGTATGACTAAAAAAGTATCAGCCTTGAACATGAAGATAAATGAAGTGCTTTGTCTTCCTGATCAACAGCAAAGGTTATGTTCCTGTTTTTGAGCTTTGGGTCACTTCATATTACTAAAGTACACCCCAAATGATACCGAATGATCTGTGCAGCCCAGGCACTTTGTTTCTGACTTGGGAGGACAGTGACACAGTTTCAGGCAAGGAGGATCATATCTGTGGAAAATGCTAAGAATGAAATTATTTGTTGTTTGTTTGATATCTTTAATTCTCATTCCAGTTTCATAAGCTGCTGGATATAACAAATCAATGTTAATGTCTTGTTATAGAATTGATATCTTCCATTAACATATATAACACAATAAATCTCTGAAAAGGTCCTTTATCTGTTCTGACACATTTCTTTCCTTTAATGTATAGCCTTGCCAGGGGAGGACAGAAGAAATATAATCCTTTAAAGAAGATGATGTTCATATTAGTCATGTAAACTAGCAATGCTAATGTTGCTGACAGGATCCTTAAATCACTGTATCGTTTTGCTCTTTTCAAGACCATATTTTCAAGCTGAGGTAGTCATTGCTGAGATGAGCAATAATCACTACTGATACATTGGGAGGAAATTAGTATTTGAAGTAATGAATATGAAAAACTGACATGCGAGATGAGAACCCGGGTCTTTTGTTATCTTAATGATGTGCAGAATGCAGTAGGGCTCTCCAAAGCAATAAATAAAATCACGGGGTCAGAATGTGGGCAGGAGGAAGTGCTAAGGGCAGAGCCGTGTGCTGCAAGGGAGAGCTCTGGGCGATTTGGAGGCTGCAACCTTGCGTGATTGCCTCCCCTGGTTGTGCCGTAGGAGCCTGCGGCAGGCGGATAGCGAGGCGGTGGCGGAGAAGCCCAGGGATCACGTCCTCCTAATGGAGAGAGGTATTTAATCTCTGCAGATGTTCCACTTATTTCAGGACAGTTTCTTCCTGAAATCCTGTCTGCCATCTCCCATGTTTTGTCGCACCCCGGGCTTCCCGTCGCAGCGTTGGGGAGCACTCATGCACACACGTGAACTGTCATGGAAGGGAGATCCAGCCCCACGGTAATCCAGTAAAGATTTTGTAGCTCTTTTGAAAATGGCCGGGTGGTTTGTTGAAGCAATCTGAATGAATGCCAGCTATGACTGCAGTCTTCTTTCTTAATGCCTCCAAATTTTAAGGAACAAGGAAGGAAGAAATACAAACATCATTCTGGAGGCTTAATTTTGAGCATGGGAAGGAGAAAAATAGCACTAATTTTCAGAACAGAAATGGAGACAGGATAAACCTTTCTATTTACTTTAGAGAGATCAATGCTATGTACAGTTTAATATAAATTGCCTAGAAATCTAAGTTTCAGCATGGCTGATGAGTTTTGACCCTCACATGGTGTGAGAATTTCACAGTTAAATACCCAGTCTCAGAGGAAGCTTTGCTTGCTCATTCATAAGCCCAGACAGCTTTTGAAGATAGTGGCATTTATTTATTTATTTATTTATTTATTTATTTATTAAGTGTTGAAGTCAGCAAAACAATGCTCTCATCTGCATAGAAGGAAGCTCCCTGTAAGAGCAGGAAAACATAAGAAGGACCTGCATATACGCCTATTCATGCCTCTTGCAGCCATAGTAAAATATACAGCTCCTGCCGTAATAAATAGGTAAGGACTCTTTAAATCAAGGAAGACTTTGAAGATTCCCCAAGCTAGTTTTTTAGCTCCAGACAGGTTCAAGCACCTGTCACTGCTGCCTGTCACAGTGAGGCGGGTGTGCGGTGCCGCAGGCCCTGCTGAGGCCCATGGCTGGCGCTGTTGGGTTCCCTCATTTCATCAGCATTCCCACGTTTGATGGAGGATGCGCTGGGGTCTGTTTCTCGCCCGCTCTTTAAGTCGTGGTGTTAGACCAGAGTTTTGGAGGCTAAAGCACAGGCTACTTCCACTAGTTTTTCTTCTTCATTTCCTGCTGCTAATGCTAGCGCTTTCCAAAAACGGGTGGTCCCAGGTTTTTGAAAGTAATCCTCTTTATTGAGAAGGACAGCTTTAGTTGTCTTTGCTTGACATACTTGCTCCTGCAAAACCTTTGGCAACGCTCAATTAGGAATTTGGTCTTCTGAAATTGTCAGCTTGAAAGGAGACCTCACTGCAGCCCATCTGTCAAGAAACAAATTTTTCTTTAGCTATAATTTGATGGCTATAACTAAGAGACCATATTTACCCAAACAGTTATCATTCTGATCACCACTTCCTTATGTTAAGTGGCGTTTTTATTTCTTGACTTCTCAGAGTTGCAGAGTTTTCTTCTTGGGTGGTCCATGTTGCAATGAATTCAAGAATTGGTCGAGTCTTCAGGACTATTGCTGTATGAAGGGAGGCGTGTCCTGACCCTCATCTGATTGCTGATATTTATTAATTGTTCTGAATGCACAATTACTTGAAAACTGTAGTAAACTAAACTTAGCTTACTTGCTAAAGAATAATAGCTGTAATACATGATCATGTATTACATAATGAGAGATGATTTCAGAAGATAATTTTGGAGAGAGTTAAATGAAATGCAGGACTAAATGATTTTTTTTTTCTTTCTTTTTTTGAAGAGGGGGATGCTAAGAATTTTAAGAAACTCATGTGACCATACAGAGGAGTCAGTTGGACTGCAGAGTTCAAAGATCTGAATAGGTAGGAAGCTGGAAACAGCAAGTGAAAATTGCAAAGGTAGTCCAAAACTTGGAGCCTCAGTAAGCAGTCAAAATGTTGGGACTTCAGGCCTAACAGAATGAACGGCCACCATTAAAAAGTGGAAAAAAAAAAAAAACATAAAATGAATCAAGAAGAGAATGAAACTTCAGAGAGAGGAGCATTTCAGTGACAGAGAAGACTGGATAATGTTGAGTTACCTTTGCAAAGGAAAGTTAAACAAATATAAAAAGATTCTTTTTACATTAAAGTAAAACCAAGAAAAGTAGAAAAGGTCACCGTGCCTTGAAGTTCCCATCAAGAAAGTGTTAAGACTCAAAGCTGAATTAATGCTTTGCTTCAATAAGGTCAGTTATGTTGAGTGGAGGTGCAAAAAAGGTGATAACTAAAAGAACTCTTAAATGGAAAAGGGAATGTATACATCCACGATGAAAGTAAAACTCACTGTAATTCGTGGGCTTACATTAGGACAGCATAAACTACTTCTCAGAGAGACAAGTAACTGGCACATGAAACTGTTTGTATGATAATGAATTTAAATCTTTAAAACTGGTGTAAATCAGAGAAAGTGATCCCAGATTGAAGAATGATAAGGAAATATATGCATATTATATATGTATGTATAAAGTACGTATGTATGCACATCTCAGAAGTATATAAAGCTTTAAAGTAATATTTGAAATAATTATTGACTTGAGATAAATGAACTAGAATACAACTTAAGTTTACATAAATAGATCCAGAATAAACTGATCTATTACTTTGATAAAATAACCAGTATTCTGGACCTAATCTTCACAGTATTTCAGTGTCGCCTGGGGAATTTCTAGCAAAAGAATTTAGGAGTTAAGGAGCTAGTATAAATATATTGACGTCAGCAAAAAAGTGATTAAATGGACTCCATTGATAGGAGAAGCACTAGTGTTTTTGTTGTTGTTGTTTGTTTTTTTGTGTTTTTTTTTTTTTTTTTTGGTAATTAGATATTCTAAATTATGGCATTGGCAGACCAAAAGGTAGAAATGTGTTCACAAAATTTGCAGATGACTGAAGCCAGGAAACACTGTCAACATGAAGATAGAACTGGAATATGATATAGAGAGAGGACTGTCACCTTCAGAAACGAAGTAATAAAAATGGGAAAGAAGTGATAATAGAAAGTGCAGAGACATGCACTTAGAGACTAATGAGAAGAACATCTGTTATGCAGAGGACTTTACGAGGTGGAAACGGAGGTGAGAGGGAGGTAGAAGACTTGGTATTCACTCTTTGAATGTTTCTGGGTTACCGCTGTGGTGTGGTCATGGAAAGGTTGAGTACAGTATCAGGTATATTGCAGAGGCGTTTCTGTGGAGAAAGGAAAGTTTTAGTGCCGCTGTGCAAAGCCCTGATCAGACCTCTGGAAGACTGTTTAGAATTCTAGTCACCTCCCTTCAAGAGAGATCAGTTTCAAGCGAGAACTGATGAAGAAAGTGTCCACTAGAATAAAAAGGGAATGGAAAGCCCATCTCCTGAGAAACACTAAAAGAGCTTGGCTTGTTTATCATAGAAAAACAAAGACTGAAAGTGGCTGGGATTTATTTCTCTACAAGGCAGGAATAAACACTAGAAGCAACTTCTGGAGCTTAAAGGACAATGTTGACATAAGAGCAAATATATATAAGCATGCCATGACCAAACCTCATCTGCAAATCTAAAGACTCCTCAGGAGGCATGAGAGGGTGCAGAAAGGTTTGGGAGTCTGGCAGATCACTTCACAAAGTGATGTGAGGTACTCAGTGCAGTGGTTGGATTTAAGATTACATAATTTGATTGCCTGTATTGGCACAGGAGTTTAGTTGGTGACCCAAGAAGTCTTTTATTCCTGTGTTCCTCATTACCCAAGTGTTTTAAATTGGTGTGAAGCCCCTTGAGCTTTTCTGTGCTAATTAACTGAGCTCCAACACTACTCATCCTTCAGCAAATCAGCACTGCATTTTAGGTAATTAAGTTTAGCACATCTCTCTGCGGTGAGTATTGGCATCTGGGAGTCTTCCCTGGTCATGTTTCCCCTTTTCTCAATTTTTAAAGTACTTTGAAAAGGCATCTTTTCCCAGTACATGTACGTGTCTGAAGAAGAATTGAAAAGCGTTATTTAGTGTGACTGGCCTCTTTTTGTGTTATAGTGTAAAACTAGTAATAATACTATGCTCCCAATAATGCGGGTCATAAATGGTAACAATATTAGGCCACAAGGTTTCACTGTGTGTATAGTATAGTTGCTATTGGTCTCATATTTGTTACGGACACCACAAATCTATTTTTCTGATTATTTATTTGCTTCACAATTTTTTTAAAATTGTGTTACTCATCTATTTTTTTGTTACAGTTTTACTTTCCAAGAAAAGCTTTTTAAAATAATGTTTTTATTTTTAGAAATGCCAAATTCCCTTGGAAGGGCAGGCTGGTCACAGTCATATACAATATACAAAAGGGAAGAAATAGTCGAAGGAAGAGAAACCGGTTGTATTTGTGCTTCGGTTGGGAATCTTGCTATAAGACACTGGCATTGGACCCGATGGATTGAGTTTCACAGTCGAAGTTGGTCAGGGAGTACTGCAACGCTGTGCCCCTAAGGATGCTAGGAGTTTGTGAGTCCTGGGTTTTGTTAGCGCAGTGCTGGCACTGCACTCTTGTCCTAGTGTGAGGAACTGGAGACATAGCAAATACTTATTTCACAGGTGTGTGGTCTGAGACGTGTTTCTCACGTTTCTGTGTGGTCTGAGACGTGTTTCTCTGCATCAGCAGTGGAGGTGGTAGGGCTGAGACGGTGGGTCCTGCTGTGGACGCTGTTTGGTGATCGAGGAAACGCGATCTCATTTGGAGTGCCAGTGATTCTTTGACTTCTGGCCTGGGTAGGGGTTTATCCCACTATTGCCTTTCATTTGGGGTATTGAGCATCCTCTTTTGCTTTGGATTAGTTCGAAGAGTAGCTGTGCAAATCTGAGCAATTATGTGTGTCACCGTGGAGCAACTGGCAAATGTCAGTGTGCTCCCGGGCTGTCTATGGGCTTCGGCGCACAGCACGAGGGAAGTGGTGGAGTCACCGTGCCTGGCAGTGTCCGTGACACGTGGAGATGAGGCACTTAGGGACGTGGTTTCAAGCATGGCAGTGGCGGGTTTGCGGTTGCCCTCGATGATCTTGAAGGTCTTTTCCAAGCGCAGTGATTCCCCGAGCGCAGCCGCGAGCGCCGCGCGCCCGCAGAAGGCGCTGCCGCCGGGGAAGCAGAGCTGCCCGTGCGCCGCCGCGCGTGCCGGGCAGCGTCAGCCGGAGCAGCTGCCTGGAGCGGAGCCAAAAGCGTGGGAAAGTCGGAAGCAAACTTCTCGGGGAGGGGGCGGAAAGCTTTCCAGAATATTCCCGATTCGGTTGTTAGAGTGAAAACGCACCCATTAAGGGCGCGACGTTTCTTTCAAACGCCCAGCTCAGTGAAAGCAGAGGCATGGGCAAAACAATGTGACTGCAGTTTTAAAAAGCACTGCTTGTAAAACTCGGAAGAATTACAAGAAGACTGGTTGGGAAGGACAGGCTGACAGCTTGAGAGGCCAGATCTTGCTGGCTTTACTACTTTTAATAGTGCTATTAAAATCAGTGGAACTGATTGTGTGAGTGCGTAATCAAGACTTGGTCCTGCTTTATAAGCATCCGTACTACAAAGATTAATATAATACCAACTAGCCCAGGATATGTTAAAGGCTTAGTAAAATTAACTGCGTTTGGAAGGCTGTTACTTTAAAATGTAAAACAAATGGCTCAAATGAAACTTGAAGTGTGGGGGGAAGAGAGAAGATCAATAAACCAGCAAACTGTAAATGATGTGGAAATAACTTCTTGATGTTTTCCTGTTTTTGTAGCTTATACCAGTACATAAACTTAATAGCTTTGTGCAAGGGAGGAAAAGCAGATCCAAATCTACAGAGTGCCATGATGATCTAGCTCTGAGTTTCCCCTTTGAAATAACATGTGTGTGTGTGCGCTTTAATGAGCTTTTACGTGGGAGCTGGCTAACAAGATTACATTGTTGTTGTTTTCGACATTATGTGTATGGGACTTGTTTCTCGTTTCATTATCACCAGTTTTGCAGCAATGGAGTTGCTAATTCTGATGAATTTCCGTACAGCATGGCTATTTGTAGGAAAGAGGTTTTAAAAACATATGCTGAAGGTTGTTCAGATATGTCAGGGAGATTATTCGGGTTATTTTTAAGAACTTTATGGTGCCTTTAATTTGTGTGTTTTAGAAAATCCTTTAAGCAGTAATTCTGTAATATTTGTAATACTGAAATAGAGTAGAAAAGTTCAGGTTTATCTTAAAGATTTTAACCAGCTAAGGATATATATTTTAGTCATGAATATATATGTATACTTGTTGAGTAGTTGTGCAATGAAGTGTCAGGGGGAGGAAAAGGTACTTAAGAGAATTTCAGCGAACCCACTAGGTACATGGCTGCTGACAGATACATTACCATGAACAGTTTTGTGCTATGTCCAGGAAGACTGACACCTTTCTAATAATTTCAGCATAAAACAAGATGGTGGAGAAAAGGGCCAGTAAATTAATTGTATATCACTCAGTGCAGGTATGGATGTCTCCTCTCTCTTATCCAGTGTTTTCTTGATCGTGATTTTCACCTTTATACAAGAGACTTCTTGCGGACGGCATACATGCACACAGATCGCGTGTGAGGAAGAAGCCAAGAGGAAGACAAAGATTTGAGCTGGGGGCGGAAAGTTCAGAGGAAGAACAAATCCAGCAGTCAGGTTCCTCAACTGTAAACTGCAGTGGACTGATCTAGACCTCTCCTAGCTCCAAGGTAGGAGCAAATACGTCTTGAGTCCTGAGGTCAGACTAACTAGAGAGACCTGGGGAGATGACGTGTAAGACAAGTGAAGGCTACTGGAGGAGAATGGAGTGATGCAGAAGAGTTGCTGAGGGGAAGCAGAACCAGCAACTCCAGCCTAGTTTATTCAACTGGAATAAGCAGCAACCAGGAGCATTACTCTCCACGGGAATAAAAGATATGCGTGATAATACAGCGTAGGTAAGGTACGGTAGTGCCAGAGGTGAATTTGGTCAAGGCTGGCCACAGTTAGTCCTGTTTTCCTTGATTCTAATCACAGGGTTTGCACCACAGATGTGTACGCACCACAACTGTAGTGAAGATCTTTGCAAAATACTGTAAGAATATTGTGGAAAACCTCTAGACTGAGGCTTTGATGAGACCTGAAGAGGTCAAAACCTGGCATGAAAAAGATTAGTTAGTCAGGAACCTGTAGACAGACTGTGCATCTGTGTTCCGAAACAGCCTAATGGGGACCTGGGAGGGAAGTAACAGGATGAAAAATACGTCAGAACGGTGTGCTTTAGTGAGCTAATTAACTAGTTGTGATAGAAATTTTATTCTTAAATGGAACAGGTTGGAGACTTGTTTTAAGCCTAAAAATGTGCCAAGTATAGATCAGAAGTAGGAATTTTTTCAAGTAAACTTAGCCTACTTAAATAAACACAGAGCATCTGATAGCGATTCAAAGTATTTTAATGTTTATTCAGTTTTATAGTTTTTTTTTTATTTTTCTCCATGTGTCAGTTCCATAGAAAGAGCATAGGGAACTGTCTGAGACCAGATCAGAAGAGGACCTCAGTTGGTTAGCTGACTGAAGTCAGTGAAGGCAGATCTACTGACACCATCTGAGGATCTGGCCCACAGGATTTCTTTTTGGTACTGCACAAATTACTGGTTATAATCTTGTGACCTTCCCTTTCCTTATTTAAAGAAGTCTGCAGGTGCTGCTGATATAAATATTCACATATTTGAATTACAAATCTGTGAAAGTCTGGATTTCAAATTATGAGCAGGATAACTCAGTTATATGGACAGTTATGATACCTAAATCAAAGAGGAATGGAAATAAAAGGAAAGAAAGAGCATATATGAGCACGTATTTTTGCTGAACTATGTCCCTAAAGAGGAAGCAAAACCAGCAAAAATTCAAAAGAAAAAGGAATTTATAGATAATAGCATTGCTAGAAATACTGGATTTAGTGGAAGAATAAGTGTTTTTGCAAGTAGGTTTTGAGTTTATATGTTAAGCTGTAAGGTAATTGCAGTCTATGGAGTATAGATAGCTCTGAAAATTTTATGGTTGAAGTCCTGACCCTATGGAAGTTAGTGGGAATTTTGCCACAGCTTAATTGGGGCTGACATTTTACATTGTGCTTCATCACTAACAATTCAGGGATCTGATCCATGAGTGAGCGCGCCAGTTGGGAGGTTTTTCATCGCTTTCACTGATCTTTGGATCAGATCCATGCTGTGGGTGCACCACTGTTCTTTCTGAGGTCTAATTTCACACATAACTGTCAGAGCTACCAGGAAAGCCTTAGGCAAGGTTGGGAAAGAACATCTAAGTCTGGATACAGACCTTGAGATGTGAGCAGTATACCAATTCTAAAAATCATCACAATGATTTTTATGAAACTTAGAATTTGAATAAATGTGTTCCTTTACGGCTAACCTTTTTAGCAGACAGGCTGCCTTAGAAAAAGTAAAACTCATTTCTCTGCTTAGAGCCTCCTCAACAACTTCTGCATGAGTTGTATCCTGTTAGGCTAAGTATACAGTATATATCCTTTCCTTTGATGTAGCGACCCTACGTTATCTTCATACAGGCATCAGTTTTGTAGGAGTCACTGAGCTAAGCTCAGCCATTTATGAAAACATATTTAACAGGAGTTAGAGGAATAATCTCTTGACTTCAAGGGACTCTTCACCTGTAAACAGTTACACAGAGCTCAGACATTTCGTGGGATTAGGGCAAGGGTGCTCATTAACTCTCAAGCCCAACGCTGTACTATAAATTCGACTAACTGAAGAGTATTGCTAGTAAATCTGAGTCTCGAAATGTAAAAACTGGACTGTGGACTGCGATACTATGAGCCTGACTGCTAGATTTAGCAATCTGCTACTTTTTAGAACCAGAAAGCAAACACTCCTATTATCTACACATGCAAACACAAAAGCAGCTATTACTGCATACCCAGTCACGGTCATTGTCCCACTGCACTGTCAATATCTGCATTTTTCTTCTGTCTTCAAACAGATAAAAAGACACCAAAATATGCTTCTCAGTTTTATATTTCAAAATGATGTAAAATTCATTAACTCTTGTTCTTTCTAATGGAGTCTTTAATGCAATCACCTTAGAATATTTAGACTCAAAATATAATCCTGCTAGTGTCCTCTAAAAAGATTAGCTCACAAAGATAACATCCAAAAACATCTTCTAGTTGCTGTTGGGGAAAAAAAATTAATTTAGTTTAATTTCTGGTGCCTGCAAATGCTGCCCATCTCTCTGTAATTGTATAGCATTATCACTATTCACTATTCTGTCTATTCTTGCATAGAGAATTGAAACATCATTTGAGTTTCCTCTGAGGATGGATTAACAAGATCTGCTGTGACATGACTTGATTAATTAATGAGACTGCAGTATTCTTTGGTCCTTATGCGCTGCTCTTGAACTTCTTAGATGGGAAAATTCTAACCTTCAATATTTTAGAAGCCAACTGGGTAAAGCAAAATTCTTGTATGACCTTCACCAATAATAAAACTGAAAATCCATTATAGAATGTACCTGGATAGTTGTACATATTCAAGGTGATTTAATTTTTTTTCATCTTTAAAGAATGAAAGCGCACATGAAGTACAGCGTACTGAAAAGAAATACTTTGCAGACTGTTTAAAATGTAATTGCATACCTCAGTACTTTTATTTCAGCAGAAGCTTCTTCAGAGGGAAGTAGCTTTGTGAGTACAGCATCCCAGAAAGTACAGCAGCCACAGCCTGAATGAAGCCTGGAAAAGGTTCCCAAAGAGCAAACAAGACAACTGCTAGCATTCATACAACATTAACTGGAGCCGTTTTAGAAACTAGTTGTCCACAATGGAGTATCACGTGGCTTTTGGGAACGTGGAGAGCCATGCCCGTGATATATGTGACATTTATAAGTTAATGCAGCCAGGTCTCACCAAGAGGCTGAGACTTGTCTAAGACCAACCAAATTCATTCTGTAATATGGATGGCACCCTAACACTGGAAACGTCCAGATCCGAGCAGCAAAATGGGTTCCTCCCAACAAAAGAAAATGACTGTCCGTATCCGAAACAATTCCTACTAGCAGGATTTTTCTTGCAGCAATGTGTTTTGAGTACTGTAAAACTAAATTGTCTCACAACTGAAGGAATTATGTCAAAAAATCTGAATCACTAACAACATGGGGATCTGTCAGCATTTTTCCTTTCCATGGGAGCGGAGAATTCTTGCTAGATAGAGAGGGGACTTTGAGCCATGAAGAACTGAAGAGGTTTAACAGCAAGAAAGATCTGACTGCAGCCAAGTAGAAGCAGACTAGTTAATCATTCACTGACCATGGCTGAAAGTCCTACTGTGAAAGACTTTCTGGAAACAGAGCTGTAGACAGAGCCCCTTTCTCACTCTTCTACAGCAATAGCAGAGAAGCATTTTTAATAGAAATGATGTTGGACTTCAAGTGCTGCTGTGTTCAGTGAAGAAGAGGTGTCAGGTTCTGGCTTGGCTCTGTTTTGAGCATAGTTTGCATGGTGTTTTGCATTATGTCAAAGCCTTCCAGGTTGGGCACTCTGGAAGAGATGGTCAGGGGATGTTTGTAACAAATCTTCGTCATCAAATGCCTGCAGAATTCTGGCCTGAGCTGCATCCCTACTGTTGTTACATTAGCTCGTGCCTGAGCCCAATTCTCTGACCTTGGATTATTTCTGTACTGAATTAGGGTCAATCCAGCTCTCTCACCAGGAAGGGAAAATCAAGTCTCAGGGAGTTGCAGGCATGTGTTTAAGTCTCACCCCTGAAAGCAATGTGGAGAAGATAGATTTGTGTTCAATGGTGTACCAGACTTAAGGCTATCTTCAGGCACAACCGACAGCAGGAACAGAGATGTGTTTTTAGAGACCTTTAAAATTGAAATTTGCCCCAAATTGAATTCGCGTTGGAGCTTAGTTGGTTTCCTTGTTAAGTGGATACCTTCAGGATGTGTATCTCAGGATCTGTAGTTTGCATGCGGGTGCAAAGACAGCAGATAGTTTTTTACCTTCTCTTCCGGCCCGCACCCCCAAAACAGAAAGAAATCCTTTGTGGCTCTAAGTTCTGTGGCCTTCCATGCTGTCTCTACTCTTCTCAGTAAATTGATTCTCTGTAAGAGAGGGCCAATGTTACAAATTCCTGGTGCAGTGAAAAGCGGATTTGAAAATTAGATTTGTTATCTAATCAAACAGGGATCAAAATGATTGTTGCCGTTCTATAAAAAAAAAAAAAAAAAAAGCAATATCTATGAAATGTACATTTCCTGCTCAGAGGTCTTTTGAAAAAAAATTAATGAGATTAATATCCTGGATGTCAGCTGTTTCTACCTTCGCAGATGTCAGGCAGTATTAGCAAAAAGAACCAGATGTAAGTTCTTTAGCTAATATCATTAGACTGCTTCCCTCCTACATGCAGGCATGAGATTCATTTTAATGAAATTAGACCTGAACACATCCAACAAAACTGAGTTTAGCTAGGAAATAATTTACTGTAGGTGACAGAGAACAGCTATAAAATACAAACTGTGTCTAGTGATATGGGAAAAAATGAATTATTAGTCACTGATGACCATCAGTATTACTGATGTCAGAGGGATAATGTCACTGGCAGACATAACATCAGTAGATGAGTGAAAATTGCATGGACCTCATAAAATGAGTCAGGCCTTTGTATCATTGTGAAAAATCTGAAGCTGCCTTTGCCCATCTTAGTTTTGGGGTTAGAGTCTCACATTGCTACGTTCTGATCCTGATATCCCCACTTAAGTAAATAGTCCTTTATTTGTGTCCTCAGGGACATAAATAGTCCCATAGAAGATGGAGTTTCCCACAGACTGGACAAATGTTATTTTAGTGTTATTCAATATTTCTCTTAAAAACTTCCTTTTTTTCCATCAACTTCTAAGCATTTGCATGTGGTTTTCTTTCCTTGTAAGTTGGCTTAGATGAACTTGGGGGACATCTTCATTTAAAATACTAAACCCTTTAAGCAGTAGAACTGGTGGAGTGGTGAAATTATAAGAAATATTTTCTTTTTTTTAATAGATCTTCAATTAAATAACAATTCCTGTGTTTTTATCTGAAAGACTCTGATCCTTAGATCAAATATGCTGAGATATATTGTTGAATTTTGTCACCCCGTGAAAAGTGCTATCTTAAAATAAATACTCAAGTAAATACAGTTTCAACATACTTTAGCTTAAATATAGCATTTTAACTATAAAATTCCTCAAAACCCTCAAAGATGGTTTCTAAGGTGGAAGGCAGAATTAGAAAAAAAAGTGAGGCCAGGTGAAGGCAAGGACCGTCACCCGCTACAGGGCAGTGAGTTAATCTAAGGAAGGAAGGTGGAAGCCACCATGGGTTACTCGCTGAATACTGTTCAGAACCTTTGTGTTCTGCCTATCGTTAAACAGAAACTCTATGCCGTAAGCAGAGGAAGAAGGCAGCTGTTCAGGGGCCTTGCTCAGCTTCCTGGACGTGGGATCACTTCCCAGCCCTCTGCCTCTTCACTGCATGTGTCGTAGGTTCAGTTTACAAGCTGAAGTATCTCCACCAGAACAGTCCTATTCTACCTGCACTACAGCTCTGCATCGAATATACATTTTGTGATGTAACCATATAGTGACAGCATAAAATCATGGAAGAGGACAGGTCCTTGGCAGGCTGTCAATTCACTGCCCTGCTTCAAGCACAGTTCTGTTCTTGTAGACCTCTGAACATGGAGAAACAACAGAGTCCTTGTAATTCATTCTGCTACTTCACTGTTCAGGAGTGAAGAAACCTGCAGAACATTTTCTCTGTGTCTAATCTGATACAGTCTGCCTGTTGCCAGAAGTTGTGCTAGCTAACTTGATTCTGTCCTCACCTTATTTTAAATGCCTAACTTCACAAATTTAAGGGAATAATTTTCACAGGAGTGTAAATTTGGCTTGCAGAAGCAAGCACTGAAAGTGAGTGAAATTTGCAGCTGTGGTAGTGGACAGCACAAACCCTTTGCATTTCTCCATTTTTCCGTACCCATTTTTCTGTCTTAGGCATTGCATATGTGTTTCATGAAAAAAAAAAAAAAAAAACAACTTTGTTCATATAATCAGGCCCAATCAGAACTGGAGCACTTTATTGATTATTAGCAGCACGACACACAATGAACTGGCAATCGACGAACTACATTCGGGATCAGTAACGGATAAACCACAATACTAGATGCTAATGATGCCATTAATAAACACCTGCAAGCCTTTTCAACATCTGATCCCCAGAAGCTCTAGTCACGCGGACGCACATGCAGCGCCACGTGTGCGTCCCCACTCCCGGCAGTGGGAGTTGCAAGCGCCCTGGGGCGGTCCGGGCTCGCGCTGTCTTGCTGGCGCCGTGCCACGGGGATGGGCTGTGCCCCTGGGGGGCTGCTGTTGCTCTGCTCCGTTGGCCACGGCCGTTTCCACTGTGACGCTTCAGAATTTCCATGCTTCTTGTATACTTAGTCTGAGTATTATTTCAGAATTCCCTTTGTTATTCCTCGGTGATTGTTTAGCCTAGCTGTTAACATATCCCTCTTTATTACTCCCGTTGGGTAAATGCCCACCCAGCTTGCTCTGTATCTCATTCAGTTTGGGCTCACAATCCTGTTGTAACAAATGTTGTTATCCAGGCCATTTGCCAAGGGTGAGCCATGTGAGCTCCCCCACATGTATTTTTGAATTTCATGCTTGCTACATGTATTTCAGGGGACTTAGGGCCAAATTCTTACTTTGGAAGAAGTTTTGTTTATTTATTTATTTATTTATTTTGATTTTACTTCATTTTTTTTTCCTCCAAATTGAAGCAGTGTCAATGCAAATGTCTTTAATATGTCTATATGATACTTGAATTCACTTTCGCAGATCCAGATACTAGGAAATAGTCAAACAAAATATTCTAGGATTGCCAAGACAGTAAGCAACAGAACAGTTTGTGGTTTTTATTACATAAACTAAATCTAGGCACAGTCATTTTAAACTCTTAATTTATTAAATATTAAATAACCACAGTTGACCACTATGTAGTTCATTCAAACTGCTGAGTTAGGGGCTGACCTAAACAGCCTGAGGTGCAAACCATCACTTGCTGTTGAAGCAAAGTATAAGATTCATGGCCCATATCAGTGCTAGCCACTGTTAAAGGAGACAATTTATTTAGCTCTCGGAACTCTCTTTCTTTTCAGTCTCAGAACATGTATCATCATCACTAGATAATTAGGCTGGTCTTATCCAAAAAGGAGACTAGGGAAAAGCTAAAAATGATGACAATGAAACATGCAAAGACATTTGTGCAGTTACTATTACCAAATCAGTAAGAAATGAAGAAAAAGGAAGAGCAATAATCAGTCTTTTTATCATTTGTCAGTACCTGGAGAACCATTGTGCGTCAGCTGCTCATTGTGATTGAAAGTGCAAATGCTAAGGAGTGAACTTTTCTCATATTCTTAGGCATTGGAAGGTCACGTTGCCCTGTAGGCCATGTAGGGACAAAATGCTTTGGATCTGTGGTTTAATCACTGAATTTGGTCTGTGACCTTAGTGTTGCAAATTATCTGTGTGTGTCTGTGAGGAGAACAAATCTGCAGTTAAATAGAATGTAACAGTGAAATTTGTAAGTCTTTAAAAAAAAGATCTGAAAAGAATAGAGCTTTTTTGGCTCTATAATTTAGTCTTAAGGAAAGTCTTTTCCTTTTTTCCTTCCTTAGAGAATTCCTTGTAGAGTTCCGGGTCTTCATAGCAGAAATGGGAAAGCGTAATCTAAGTGCTATGTGTTACTATTTCCCTGTCTTGAGGAGTTCATCGTATTGAAGACAACGCAGCCTAAGTTAGAAATCTTTGCTGGTCTTCAGCTCTTTTTGTAGATTCCTGCAAGCAGAACTAACATTTTAGGTAGCTGAGCTTAAGAGAGGATACACAGCCAGGAGATAGGTATCACGAAAGGTACCATGTAAGCAAGTGTTAAAGATGAGGGATCTCCGTGGTCCACTCACAAATACAGGGATTTACATTCAGTTTGGGAGAGCGGATTTGTAGGAATCTACCAACCATTCAGCAACAGACCTGACTGTCCCTTGTTCTTACCTTAAGACACCTAGTCAAAACTTTTCCAGGAGCATTTTTGTTTTTTTCCTAGTGAGAAGCTGTCTTTCACCAGAATTTCCAAGAGCAAAAATGGGGCTTGTACCTTAGTTTGGAATTAGACTATGCAAGTTGTATATTCACTTCAGTAGATAAATGGCTTTCCTGACATAAGAGTAAGTAAACAATGAGGAAAAGTCCAATGCTCTGTGTGATGAATTAATAATTTCCTGAGCAAGATGCTTTCTGTAATGCAAATTAAGGTCTTTAGTGCCTAAGTGCTAAGCACAAAATACAATTTTGCAAGGTATGGATGTTCTCATATTCAGTCAGGAATGTGTTAATGCAAATCACACTAGAAGTTGCACTCTTTTAAGATTATTTAGGTACCTCATTTTAAGATTATTCAGGTACCTCATTATCCAGTTGTGAGGTTGGTATCTAGGCAACTTCAGCATGAGAAGCAATATAGCTGAAGTTTGGCAACCAAGTTAATATTTTAAATATTAAATTCTTACATTCTAAGCAACAGCAAATGTAAACTGCATGTATTGATGTAAACATGTAAAAGTAATGGTGGGTAAGTGTTAAAGGTCCATTAGCACCAACAATCTGCTGCTGACCCGTTTAGCCTTCTTTCAAAGGTAGAAATAGCCTTCTGTTAAATAAAGTCCTGAAGCTCGGGAATTGCGCTGCTGCCCCTGAGGACACTTTGAACAGGCTGTAGGGTACTGGTGCAGGAGCGGAGATTCTTGCTGTTGCCTCCCTCCCTCCCTCTTTTCATGTATCCTGGAGATAACAAGTAACTATTTCTTATGACTGAAAATATTAAATTACAAGTGGAGAATGCTTTTTTTTACAGAGAAAGATGAAAGCAATCACTTTGTGAGTCAGAGGACTCTCATAATGTATGTCCGTAACCAGTTATCCGATACAGCGGTGTTCATGTTTATGTTCGTCAGTTTCATTTGAAAAATAAATAAATAAATAATTGAAGCTTTAGGCATTATCAGAGTTTAAGACTTATTTTTCGTTTTCCTGCAGAGGAAGAGGAGCTCCTGCCACACACTGCTGTGTGGTGTGGAAGCCCTTTGAGTCAATAGGAGTGCGGACTGTCACCTCCCACGGGGCTGGGCCCGAGCTGTTCTTTCCAGTTCTTCAAATCGAAGCCTGTAACCCTTAACAAAGAGGTGTCGAAAGACTTTGGTAGTTAATCAGCACAAGCATGTCCACAACTGAGCCATGAAGTGTAACGGTGCGTTTTATTGTGTGGATCTGAGACACAAAGACACAGTAAAGTCTGGGATAGAACCCGCTGAGGTTCTGCCGCTGTCTCCAGGGGCTTTTGCCTCACCATCCTCACTGTGCCAGCATCATGAGGAATTGGGACTTTAATAGCTTTCATGTAATTTGCATGTAGAAATCTCCCCCTTGAACAATTTTATTTTACATTGCAGAATGAAGGCAGTTGGTGGCACGGCCATGGGGTGAATGACAACTTGAGTGTATTATCCTATAAATAACTAATAGCTGGAATCTTTAAGACAGATAAGTGACAATTACTGCTTAGCCCTATGGGGTTAGCATTCATTATGTACAGCACTTCAGAACTACGGAGTTTTATAGCTAGTAAAGTAGGAAGGGTAGATTACTTTTCAGAAAATTGATTTATTTAAATATATATCACTGTCATTTAAAATTCGCTTTCTCTTGGTAAGGGAAAACACATGCAAGAGATAAATAGCTGGATAAATGTTATGGAAATGGCAACGAAGAACTGTATTTCAGCTGTGATTCTTCGTGAGCGGTTCTTTCAAAATAGCGGAGCAATGTAGCTTTTGCAGAGGTCACAAAATTTCTTGATGTTGTTCCCCATAACTTGAATTGCTGTGAGTGAAGCACAGTATATGTGAGAGCATCCTAAAAGGCCAATAATGGCTTCTGGCTATATACTGATTTCAGAGTATTAGTTTCTCTGCAGTGTTGTAACTAATTAGCAGGGGAGTTTTGAACAAATCACTTTGTCTCTCTGTGCCCATTTCTCCTCCCGCCATTTTTTGTTTTATCCCGCTTTGCTAGAGGGTTTGTTTATTTGATTCTAGCGTGGATAGTGTCCGCAATGAGCACTGAGCTCTCACCTCAAATAGTGCCTTTGAGCATAAAGAGGAAAATAATGTCCTGACCTCAAATACCTGATGTGGGCAAACTTGTAAGCACTCAGTGAACCTGGGCCCTCTTTCCCCTGACTTGGTTTTCTCTCTTGACAGCAGAGTGGCTCTTGTTGGCTCTTGTTTTCCTGTTTTCCTTAAATTAGCTGATTTTAAGTAAGATTAAATGCTCAAAGTCTCTAAAGGAGGATGAAACTGCTACTGTGTGGCCTCTCTCCACCACCTTTGGAAAGGCCAGAAGCCCAAGGCAGGCAGCTGCTGTGTAACTTTAGCTCTCTCAGGAAACCATAAAATTGGCAATGCAGGGTACATTTTTGACTATAGCATCTTTCTTGTACTTGGTTGCTCAATTCTTTAGCCTTCTTTGAAAATCTCATTGCAAAGGAGAAACTTTTTTTTTTTTTTCTCCTATTTTGTTGCCTTGTTTGACTCCTGGCACATATGACAACTCGGCTTTGTTTTTCTACATGCATTTTTGAGGAAAATTAGATATCTAGCAGTGTGGGCAGGTAATTTAGAGGATTTTTTTTCCTGTTATTATTAGATGCTCAAGTTACAGCTCAAGTTAAATAAAAGCACTGAAGTAATGTTAGGGAGACCAGTCTCCAATCTTGCAGTCTTTGTCCAAGAAAAAAAGGCTTAACAGATCTACTCACATGAATGGAGTCTTCTACTTTGTAGCAGTAGAAAATGAAAAATAATAGTATATACCCTCATTGCTGTAGATTCCTTCTTAAGGAAAAGGTATTTTCTAAAACCATGATTGCCCCAAAGTTGCACAATACTTTACAAAAACAAAATAAAACAAAATCAAAGCATTGAGCTACTCACAGGGCGTAAAGATGTGTATGCATGAAGTCTGTGCAGAACAGGAATGAAGAGCTGTGTTGAAGGTTCATCAATCTGGTATAGAACACAACCAAGTCAAACACTAGAAAATTTTTCAAAAAAAATATCATCTGGGTCATATGGACTATATGGATCACATTTTTTTTTCTTTTTTTTTTTCCCATTTTCAGAGGTATACTTTTACTTTTGTCTGTGTGTCTGCTGTGAAAAATCAAAATGTTACAGAAAATCCCAATACACTGTCAAAATACCTCAAAGAGCTATGAGTGCTAAAAACCATTTGTCTATTAGCTCTTACATGATGTCAGCAAATGTTGGACAATTTTTGGCTCATTCATCATGCAGTTATAGTTTCCCTCAGGTTATGCTGCTGAGGGTAAAACAAATCTCTGTATAAGTTTTATGCTGAATAGTATAACTAAAATTTTAAGTTGTGAATCTATATAATCAATTTCAGTGTCTATCTATTTCAAATAAAGCAAAGATGGTTGTTTAAAAGTCTATTTCAGAACAGCCACTGGCCATCTCTTTGCTTTATACCTCTGTATTTCAAATCTGTGTTTCACAGTTTTCTTAAGAAAGAAAAAGACCTTGTCCTAAATTCTCAAGAAACATATGATGATTTTTTTTTTAAAAAGGATATTAGAAATTCAATCCTTTATTTTGAATTATTTTGCTTCAGATATAGGCATTAATTTCCTGTTAATAAAATAAGTGAGATTTCCTGTTCTGTAAATCAGTTTTTAAATTTATTTTTAAAATTAAATAACTTTGTGTGTGGCCATACTCACCTTGGACAAATAGTGACGATTGATATGCAATATTTTGCTGTAAATGAAAAAACATAAAGATATCTGTTTGCTAAAAACACTACTAAATAGGAACAGTTCAAACTATTTTTAAAGAACCATGAATTTTAATCTATATAATCCTTATAAGCAAAGGGAAATCATAAAGCTGATAAATTCATGCAGTCTTTCCAGGGATAAAAAGGAACTATGTAGATGGTGATACATCTTCTGATAATGCTGGAAAACTCATTAGTGTACAGTGATATCCATTATATAGAACATCATAAAGATGAAGGCTATTAAATGAGAAAATGGTCCCAAGTTCTATCACAGTGAAGGAACTATGATTTATAATTCAAATTGATATAAGCAAAATGAAGGGTGAGTTTTACTTATGATGCATAGTGGGAAGTTCTCGGTCTTGTTTTGGTATGAAGCAGCACTCTGCCAGCTTGCTGCAATGACAGTGACAGTACCATCCAAAAGCTAGTTTGAGTCATTTGCTGCCCGTTAGAGACTTCTACTTAACAGAATAAAAATGAAAAGAATGGAGGAAGGGATGTGCTGTAAATGGACTGCACAAATCCCAGCAAGAACCACCTCACTGTGATGGCAAAAGTTTACCCTTCTAGAGCCTTAAAAATTGTCAGTGCAGGACAAGATCTGTAAAGTCATTAGCTTATAAACTTAGGTTAGCTTGAGCATATTTCTTCTAATTAGGAAAGAGTGTTTATCCTTAGTACTCTTATTATTATCTTAACTTGGGAATGGTGTGTTGTGGTTAAATATTGCCAGGTTGCTATTCTCATTTTGCTCTTGCTATCAGTAACTTTCCTGCAGAATGACCATCCTATTGCTGTTCTTGGATGCTTCCAGGAGAAAGTATCTGGTACCAGCCTCTCACCTGCTGTGATACACTGTGTCCTCTTTCATGACTCCCATGCCAGGTACAGGCAAAGTGTGCGTTTGTGTTTCCTGTCCAAGTATTTCCATATGAGCACCCTGTTTCCTTTGGTAGTTATGTAGTACTTGTTGCTCAATATGATGGTTTCTTTTCTTAGGATGAGGGTTGGAATTTCAGTGGATTGTAGAGCCTCGTCCTTTAGTCAGTCACTTTCCTTCTTATTGTAGTCCCTAGATTTTGTATATGAGCTTTCAAATCTCACCAGTAGTTGCGTACTCTGTATTTTGGTTTCAGTTGAGCTACTATTCTCAGGTGTATGGGCTTTATCCAGTCTGTGATACTACCTTAAAAAAGTATTCTGGGCTTATTGTTCAGTCCTGTTTTGAACAGAATTCGATCTTACACAAACCCATCTTTCTGCCCATCATACTTCTCATACATCTCCCAACAGGAGAATGATCCTCTGGCACCTCTTCCTTGCGATCTGATATAGCCTGAAATATGAGATTTTTTTTTTTCTTTTTCTCTGCCCACAGTGTTCCACTTCTGAATACGGTTGAGACACACTTGCAATCCCTTGGAGACCTTGATGCAAAAAGGTTTTCAGGCATTTTGGTAACCATCTGCGTGCTATCAGGAGGGCTGTTCTTTGCTTGGCATATGTGCCATCCCTTCTTACTGTTCACAGTTGTCTTATTCTCACCTCACAGTGTCATGAGTCACAGCAGATGTGTACCGTCAGCAGCAGCGCTTCTTAGCTGCTTAAAGAGGTTTTTAATGGCTCATTATCAGACTGCTTATCAGCCCCCTTTAATTGTAGAACCATTCCCTTTCAAAAAAGCACAGCCAGTAGCTTCTCTAAGAGTTGAGTGTTTCCTCTTCTTTCGCTGTCGAGGCTCTAAGTGGTATGGGCTTCTAGCTGCGCATCAGTGCTGAAGTATCCTTACATACGTATTAAAGCAGCTCTTCTGTAGTATGGCTTTGCTTACTCTCCAATGCCTTCTTGTGGGTTTTTGATCATTTTACATGCTGCTTCAGTGTGCACACGTTCTCTCAAGCGCTCACAGACCTCAAACGGGATATGAGCAAAGCTGAAGAGAGTGTGCACTATCCGTAGAAATCTCTGTGCTGCCTCTACATCCTGCGGCCTGCTCATTCTCTTCCAGGGCACTATGCAAATATATTAATGAGCATGACAAAACTGCAGCCATGCACATGCAGAATGTATGTGTACTTGCACGCAGACTCATTTGATGGCATGTCCTCCTGTCTTCCTCGTCCAGGTGCCATACTGGTAAATGCAGTTTCCAAGACCACTTTCTGCTGAGCTCTAACACTTAATGGTTTTGCCCCTGCTCTGTGTTACTTCTATTCTGTTGTCACATTCCAGCTCACTGCAATTGATATTTGAATGTATAAAACTGAAACAAGAGCAATTCACAATCAAGGTTTTCTGGTCTTTGCCTAGGGAGGGGGAATGAGGGAGGGGGAAAAAAATGGGATTTTGATCTTTAGAATTACCTTTTCTTCTAAGCAAGAGTTTTCTCAGTGCAGAGTAGAGCCAGAGGG
>VZSV01000064.1:3271057-3284110 GCA_013398735.1 Nothocercus julius | reverse complement strand
TCTCTCTTTCTGAATGTGGACTTTGGAATTCACGAGTCAAAAACGTTGATCTGAACTTGACTTAGAGTCTCATTCATTAAGCCAATTTTAAGATTCCCAATCTTCTGAAGTACTTTTGGTCCCAAACTAATAAACATTTTCATATCCGTAGGATATGAGCATATAGCAGTACTTATAAAGAGGGCACTGATAGTACTTGCATAGGGAAAATTGCACAAATGCTTGCATTGTGCTTGTAGGACTGTCAGTTTTGATCACATAAGTTAGGTCTACATTTGTCTACTAATTTTAATATAGAAAACTGAGGCTATCAACAAAATATATTAATTATACAGATGATTTTTCAAAAGTCCATATCAGAATTTAAAATGAGCATTTTTGGATTTGCTAAATGAAAGAAAGACCTCACGAGACTATTTGTAATAGTAGCGGTGGATGACTCATTACCCAGTGTGGGGGCTGCTCCCATTTCAAGTCCCCCAGCAGCTCTCGATTCAGAATCAGACTTTGAAGCCTGGGGGTCCATTCTTATATTAGTGTTGCAGGTACCTGAAATAAAACGTACACAACTGTCCGTACTGTTTCTAGTCGGTACCTTTTCTGTAGGTTGCAGTGCTTTCTGCACTGCTTTGGCCGAGCTCTGTGTAAGCGCGTGCTGTGGAACGCCTTGGCACAGACGCTTTGGAGTGAAAGCAGTGTGAAGGGCTGGCCCCCTCCCGAGTGTGACAGCCTGCCAAATGAGGTCTAAATACCCTCAGTGTCCTCCCACTGTTCGTTGAGTTCAGGAGCTGATGCCGCTTAGACGGCTCCTCTGCAGTGTGCCCTGAGGACTCCGCAGTAACCCAGGGTTTGCACTCGTGTGTCCTGTAGCTCTGCACTGCTCGTGCGTCTCTTGCTCATCGAGCCCGTAGCAGAACCTCTGTGTCGGATAGTAGCCATGGCTGGCCTGACTGCTACTGCCCACATCCTGGTGCCTGGCAATTCCCCTCTCACCAGGGACAGTGATTTGAGATTCCCTTCCTGCTCCTCAAACCCAGACCCAGCATTATGGGGCTCACAAATCGGTTGGTTTCCTGCTACCCACACCACACACACTTTTCTATTTTATCTTTATAATGTCCTGTAATTAATCATTTCCACAGGTCATATTCTTACGACAAAAACTATTTACTGGGCAGGTATCAAAAATCTTCCTAGATTCAGTAGACTTTAACCTCAAATGTATTTGTTTATGATTTCATGGGTTAAATACAATGCAAAAGCTGGGCTAAGGTAAAGAATCCAACAAATAGGTTATAGTAAGAAACACTTGACTGATATGTTGTCCTTTTTTATTTTTTCTTCCATCTCCAAAGTCTGTAAACTTGCCAGACATTGCAAATAATGTCTAAATGCTTATTGAAGGTGTCACCCAGATAACTTTCCAAATGAAACTTTAAAATCTGGAATGTTCTTGGTATATCCAGGATTGCTTTTCCAAGCGTGTTGTGTATATGTGTGTCTCTGTGTGTATATATACATATGTGTATATGTTTTTATATAGTTGTGTATGGGTCTGTGTGAGTGTGTGTATATAAGCATATATATTTTAGAGAGATAGAGAGCTGCTGGTATTAATTTTACTCAGGTTTATACATTGCTGGCACTGTTCTAGCCAGGCTCAAATGTGCATTCTGAATCTTGGCCTGTGGCAGCAGATTCTTTCCTGAATTGAAAGTGAGCTGGGATAAGCGCAATCATCTGCTGTTAATGATTAAAACCAACAAGAAAATTACCAGGTCACTGACAACAAATTATATCTGCTTTCTGTGTATGAAAATCAAAGTTAATTGAAATGTGATAATACCAAGATAGAATAAGAGTGCTTTCAGATAGTCTTTAAGCCCAGAGCATCATTTGAGAATGTGTTTTACATGCAAAGCAAAATGCCATGTAACATAGAAAGCAAACTTTTGTTATCCTTTGTCTTAGATAGCAAAATATCTACTGATAAGGAGTGTATTTTGTTCTGTTTGTACATATATGAAGTACTGCATTATCAGTAATGAAGGATTGTAGTTATTATTGCAATGCAGATAACAGTATTATAATTTAGTTTTATTTAACATTTAATTTAGAGAGCTTTCCATCAGAATGGAAAAATCATGAAATGCAAAAAAGAATTCATCCTGGAAATCGCGTGTTTACTAAGTTCTCCCTCTCTAGACCCTGGGTCTTAAACCTACCTTTCTAAAGAATCATGACCCTTTCAGATAACTGTGACTGAAACTTAAGGTCCTATAGCACAGTCTGTGGGAATTCACTATGCAGGCTCAAAGCATGAAGGCAACCTAAGTACCTTTCAGGGTCTCTATATGAAATGAAACCCTTTATCTGGATCATGAAACCCAAATCACATCTGGTTCTTAAGTCTATGTACAAAGCCATTTGCATCCCATTTCCCAAACACCTTGGGATGTCCTGGTGTAGTTTCTCTGGGGCGCAACCACTTTGGGGGTCTCCAGGCATTTTGTAGAGTACTTCTTCAACCTCAATTTCCCCAGCTGGGACATCAGCAAAGGGATAAAGAGGCACCTGCTCCTTTAGCTGAGACAGCCATGTAATTGGGATGTTTTTATAGATGTTTTTGCATTGTAACGAGGAGCTGGAAGCTATCTGGATAAAGAAGGTCTACAACAGTGTTTTATGGAGGCAGCTTGTACAGTGTATAATTAATTTTTCCTCGTAATACGAATTTTAGACAAATTTATTCAAGAAAGATTATCATTGTGTTGGCAGGACTTTTAATTAAATAACAATGCTAAATAACTTGAGGCCATATTTTCTCCTGCATCTGTAGCTTATATTTCTCCTGGTGTCAGAGACTGTCCTCTGTGCTTGTGCCATTCCTGCACAAAGAGATACCACTCCAGCAAATTTTCTCAATGCATGTCCTACGTTGCTGGAGCCAACTGTGTGCGCTCAAAGTTCATCTTTTAGCCTCAGAGACATCTGAAAATAAATGAAGAAAAGGTGAAATCAGTTCACAGTTGTCAATTAAAAGCTTATTATTCCATGATACTATTCATTGTTCTCTCTCATTTTTCTCTGCAGCAAAGCTAGTATATGATTTTAAGTAAACATTTCACCCCAGGCGCTGTAAACATAAATACAAGGCACATATAAATTAATGATTGTTGAGTGATTGCCCTCGTGGATCTGACCCACAGCCAGTGCTCTGCCTGGCAGCTGGTACTGAGAGGATGCAAGAGACCTGTGAGCAGGCAGCTGCAGGATCATCCGTGCACATTCAACCACTTCCTCACTCCTAGCAACCAGAAGCTGACTTAAACCCTGCAGCATGACGTGAAACACGAATTTTGTTATTTGGGGTGTTATCATGCATAATAAGATGTTCTAAGCCTCGTGTCAATCGTTTTGTGATTTGCAACAGTTTTCAATTACTTCAACTGTTTCATTATCAGCACTTCATTTATTAAACTCTCATTTTTCCAAGGCAGTCTCACGATATGCTAAAATGTCTTTTAAAGCCAGGGAAAACTCTGAGCTCACTGCTGTGAGAACAACAACTGTCCCTTTTTGTGCCAGTTAATGGCTTGCTGACTGGCCCCTGTTAAACCCTAACTTTGACTGGCAGTTGAAGAAAGCTACTTAAATGACTGCCTGCGTGTGAGTATTTGGTAAGCTGAACCTAAGGTGGGTCTCTTGAGCAGAGTTCCTGTTTCTCCCGCCCCTCCTTTACTGTAAATGTGAAGTGGGGGGATGAAGAAGGGTCCCTTTTGGCATCGCTGCGTGGGTGCAGAGAGGTGGAAGGTGCAGCTTGCTCAGGATTGATGCGGCAGTCACGCTGATCTATCTTGCCAGCTAGGCTCTCCAAAATGGTGAGTAAGAAAACCAGAATTATTTTCGGTGACTTTTTCTAGTTTATCCAATTTATTAAAGAAAATTAATGAAATACATATATATGTTATAAATACTGATACTGCCATATTGTCAATACGGATACTGCCATTAAGTGTTGTCCTAAGAGTGGCCCATGCTGTGACACTGTGCTTGCTTGAGTCTGTAGGAAGCATGGGCACGAAAGACCAAATTCATTGTGGATGTGCCAGAACAGCCTGCAGGGAAAAGGAAGCTCTAAAGGGACGGTTAATCAGAGATCTATAGGACTCAGCTCAGGCCAGTGCTCTTAGGATATCTTAAGAGATGAAGTTTTCATTAGTAGTATGCAGGCACGAGGGGGCTGCTAAGAACACATGGATTTCAGAAGACGCCTTCAGCCTGGCTGATGAAATCTTCAATGCCAAAGGCAAAATGACTATACTTAAAATCAGCAGATACATACGTACTATGAGCACAAGATCCCAAATCAAAAGAGGCTGAGCTGAAACAGTGAGTTAGGTTTGGCTAAAAGTGTCACAGTAGCAAAAGGTCGACGAAAGAGGCAAAGCTGGGAGAGACATGAAAGACAGGGAAGTCAAGAAATGAGGAGTATGGCAGAAAACTCTGTGTCTGAGATGCAAAGAGATTTAAAAAGAACATTTTCAGTATTGGCTTCCAAGTGTTTGATTTAGATTATGTATTCTTAGCAGATGCACTCAGTCATGCTTAGAGACTGAAAAAGTAATCCTGTGTGACATTGTATGAGGGCTGTACATCTTTTCAGCAGGCTTTATCAGCTCGGATGAGGAGTGGTAAGTGCTGTGGTAACGCTGCTCTCCCTTTTGTTGCTGTACATGCAGCAGAAAGGCACTTCAGAAGGTGCCTGAGCCCAAGCGTCACGAGTTGCACGTCGCTCTGAAGCGGTATGAAGTGAGCAAAATGTTAGCAAGATGTCAGCAGCCTAATCAGCAAGGAGTAAAAGCAGTGTAATCACCAAGGAGGATTATTTAAAATCAATATTTGGCAGCAGTCAGGGTGAGGCAATGATTCCTGGTGACTTTTTGATCTATCTTAAGAGACTGATGAAGCTGTTATCGCCAGGCCCATCAGGGGAAAGGTGCACACTAAGGAGATTTGAAAAACATAATAAATGTTGAATTATTGTCAATAATTTGCTGCACACAGAAATTGAGAGCATGCAGGACCTGTGAATGCTTAAAACTAAGCACTGCTGTGGATAAAAAAGCAAAAAAAAAAAAAGGAAAGATTGCAAGAGTGCAAAGCTACAGAGACATTAAAGGAGGTGGCAATACATTGAGAAACGCAGATGGTTTTCTATGAGAAGCTTCGTTACAGGGTACAAGGGCTGCTCTGAGAAAATCTCAGAGAAGCTACATCTGGCACGACTGGCCTAGGGGAGACTGACGCTGCCGTGCAGGAATAATCACGCCGGCGAGCAGCAGGGTGCTCCAGCTGGTCCTGTCCTCACCCTGCTCCGTGTGGTAGAGGCGGGAGGGCTGGCGTACGCAGCGCTGCCTCTTGGGATGGAAAATCCGCTCAGAAATGAGTCATTCCGCGGTAAAGGGAGGGAGGGAAGAGGAAACTTTAGCTCCAAAGTTAAGTACTAACTCACCAGTGATAGGGAAACCTAGTTGTTTAGTGATAAACCTTCCGAGTGAAGGGCGTTCAGGTTGATAAGCATAGCAGAGGGCATAGCAGATGGAGAGGGAGGCCACGATGAAGTGACACTGTAGAATGGCACAGAACTGATATCACGTGCTGTTATTTTGGTTATAAGTATTAACCCTTAATTATTTCTTCCATTCAGATGCCTTGGGTTGAGGTCCGTTCTTAATCACACAGGTATTTAAAGGGCCACCCAGTCTGGTCTGTCTAACATAGGTTATAGATTTTCTTCTTCCTCTGGAACATCCTCTGTTACTGTATATATAAAAACAAGTGTAACTCCTGTTTCACTGGCTGGAGTTAATGTAGCTGCTCATTTAAGGAGCTTCTGTTACTTATGAAAGTTTCTTCTGTTTTAGCTGACTCTCTGCTAACTCAAAGCAAGATGTATAGAGCTGCAATAGAGGCTTGCTCTAAGAATCACATTTTCTAATAGGAAAGCAAAGAATTTAACAACAATGTACATCAAAGAACTGGCAGTTCTCCCCAATAAAAATGCTAAATACTGTGTATCTCTATCTGGATTTATTTCTTTGGTTGCAGACAGAGAATAAAGAATAATCACTAAAGGTTAAAAGGCAAGCTAGGAAGAAAGGAGATTATCTTGCCTTTAGAAGTTCCTGAATGTTCAAACTGTTTTAAAGTTGCAGGATCTAATTAGTATCATTCATACTTCATATAATCCTTTGTAGATCTTCAAAAGATGCCTCACTTGTTGTTAGATTTCCATGCCTTTGAGAAACTTCAGGCTGTTCTGGGAAAGAAAAACTCCTGTTTATATGAAAAGGGAGTTTAAAAAGGAGGGAGGAGTATCATGAACCAGCTTGAAGTCTGATGATGGTGATAAAGCTGGAAATAAAAGAAGTTGAAATAATAGAGGGTAATAGGAAGGCAGTCAAAGAAGCAATCAAAAGCAAATGAATGCTGGTGTGTGTAGGTCTATGTACAGTGAGTCCTCTCAAGTAAGAACTGTGATATAACCATTTGTAAGAACTGTGATGTGACCATTTATGAAATTCTGCATTATGTCTGTTATCATTCTAAACTAAAGCCCCTTCTTTCTCTTCTCAATGGTTTAAAAGCGCTATTTTCAAACATAAGTAAATATGCTGATATGTACAGTCCTGAAGATTTATGAAATGAATGTCATTAATACAGTACTGGTTCAGAACAGACCCTGCTACCCTCTTACTGTGAAATTATTTTATTTCATTGGACCTGAGAGTGGTCTGCTTTCATTCATTTCAGTTACTGATGCTGATAGCATCATGTTTAAAAACATAGAGTTAAAGATAAAGCCTTTGTGATGGGTATGGTTGTGCATAAAGGAATACTTTTTATAAAATCTCTGATTCTGAAAAGTGTAATCATGGCTGCAATGCTAAACATTTTGTATGCACAATTGAAATAGTTTCTTATTTCAAAAAAAAAAAAAAAAAGTTTCCTGGAGCTTTCTAACTTGAACAACCATCTCCCTTTTGAAAATGACATGTTTAGGGTATTAAGAATTGCTGTAGGCTTCCCATCCTGCATATGAAGATCAGCTCTTCATAAAGAAATCTGTTAGATGATCTGCAACATATTCAGCAGATAAACATAAAATGTTTGCTCTCATCATTGATCTTCCTGACTGGCAGATGATATGTAAACAGAATGATTCTAGTCTGATGGCTTATTATGTATTTACACGAGGATGATTGAGAAGAAAACTCCCTTTAATTAGATGGTTGGACCCTGGGGGGTCTCCTACCCACTTGGTTTCCCCCAGAGCAAGTCATTTACATCCTGTGAATCCTTGAAGATTGGTAAGCCTATTGGGTTTTGACAAATGCCTCAGTGTCCCACAGAGGCTAAAGTAAATGCAGGTTGAATGCATTTTTTTTTCCTCAAAGTGTGAGCTTTGTATCTACATTTCTATTTTTTTTTTCCCTAAGTTCAAGGAACTGCAGATAAGGCCTGCATAGTTAACAGATAACATGAGGCAAATTCAGTGAAAAACAGCCACTTTGATATCAATTATAATAACTCTTTGATGTGTTTTCGAATAGCTGCATACAAAGTGGTTAAGCATCCAAGAGCTCTGGACCATAATCTTTTCTCATTTATACCTTTTGTAAAGGGTGCTCTCAGTTCTATCATTGTAAACTTACAGGAGTTACTTAGGACTTAAAACAATATAATTGCTGTCCCTGCATTATTTAAATTAAAGACAACAGTTTTTCATTATTTTTGACAGACAAAGTGTTTTTTAAGATCTGTAACTCTTTTCTGAGGAACTAGTGAGGAAAGGCAGATAGCAAGACTCTTCAACATACAGAGTGCTGTGTGGATATTCACTTTAGAAAGCATTGAAGAAGTTACTCAGCATACGTGACAGATAAAAAGGTGAAGAGCAGTTTGTGCAATGTGTGCTGGTGAATGTCTTCAAGGCTAGATCAGACTGATGTCTTCCAGGATCAACACAAGTAAAGTTAGCAGAGGAAGCTGAAGTAGATTGTCTCTTGCTGTCATTTCTAAGCTTTTTTTTGATTTGTTTTTTTGTTTTTTTCCTGGGCTGTGTGTGGTTAAGCATTAACTCATGCATAGTCATTGAATGCAGGGGAGAGAAAGCCCATAAAGAGTCACACCTGAACACAGTCTTGGGCTGTGACATCTGGATCCCTGTACTCTGAGCAGCACAGGTATGTTTAGCCTTGCTCAGGCTGAGGGTGCTTACCACCTGTTAAAGGTAGTCACAGTTTCCCTTAAACCACCATAGCACTGCCCACCAAAGAGTTGTTAGGAGCCTATGGCTCCCTAGAAAGCCTCCCTCTTTTAAACTCTTAAACAGTGGAATTTTGGAAGTCGTCGTGAACAGCGTGACAGACACAAAAGCCTAGAGTCAGTAAGGGTGGAAGCACCAATAAAGAAGTAAATGTACATTATTGCCATAGAGAAATTTTACTTAGAAGACTTGTGTCTTTTCCCCTTTGCTCCAACTAACCTTAAGCACATGGAGTAGAGCAGCAAATACGATTTATGCAGCTATAACAGGTGACGACCCTTTTTATCAGCTGTGTTTTCCTGCTCTCAGTGAAGCCCTGTGGATGCTGGTGGCTCCTGGTTGCCTTCTCCTGACATGGAGGGAGGCCGAGGCTGTTGCCCCAGGGAACCCTGAAGGGATAAGCACATCATGAGAGAGGAGGGGTGGACAGGAGGCAGCTTGTGTCCGTGCTCTGCGGTGTGATGAGCTGAAAGTGCTTGAATTGTTGGAACTGAATTAAATACTGTATCTGTTGTATTTTGATTAGACCTTTAAAACCTAGTATTAGAGTTAGAAAGTAACAGTATAATCCATACCCATAAAGCTCCCAAGAATTAATCCTTATGTGAGCGTTTGAATTTACCTCAGGGAGCTTATTTTGGATCTGCCTGGTGGCATCTGTCAAAATAGCACTGAAACCAAACTACAGTGCAACAGCTTCTGTGTCTCCTTACATACCCATACGTATGGGAAAGGTGACTCAGTTCCGCCCTCACCTCTCCACATGGTCTCAAAACAAATTAGAGACTTTTGTATATATTTGCGCCAGGGCTTTGCTGCATGTCCTTAAAGAGATGACAGCGCCATAAGGCCTTTACTTGAAGCCATGGGATGTCATCGTGTGTCAAGTGAATCCTAGATTTCATCTGCATGTATGTGATACCTGTACATGTGTATAGATGAGATTGATACACCTGTTCTGATACACAGAACTGCATGGGGTTGGTGAGCTGTAAATTATCTCAGGGCACTTCTCAGACTTTTATCCTGGGAAGGAGCTAAGGAGCATAACATTTCAGTCAACTTGAATGACAGTAATCCTTGGTTTCCTATGGATTATGCCCCGTGTTTTAGTGAATCCCTTTCCATGGTTGTAACACTTATAAATGTCTTTTCATTTCTGAAACCTCATGAAAGATAGTGAAAGCTGAAGCCACAAACAAACGTAAAAATGCCCATGAAGCCAGACTGGTTTCTCAAAGCTGATCTTTTGTGAGATTGCCCAACGTAAGTGAGAGGTAAGCTCATATCTTTTCATAAAAGGAGGTGCTTTTAGGTTCTCAATTGCCTGTTTTCATTAAATTTGTAGGTGTTTAGTTATCATTAAGACAATTCAGTTGAATGGATAAAGGTGAATTGCAGAATGAATCTTGTCTGAAAACTAAAGATAAAGCAGGAATTGCAGGGTAGGTGGCTATGGCTTTATTGTTATCAAATTAAACATTCCATTCCTTGAGATGAACCAACATGTAATGGCTCATGTTCATACTAATAAGCTCTCCTGGCCTCTGAAAGAGGATGTTCATTAGTAAATTATGTCCACCTGTAAAGTGCCTAATAGCACGTAATGATACCCTAAATGCACCTAGGCATTGTTTGGGAGGCTTCTCAGCCAAAACAAGGACAGAATCCATATTAACAGCTTAGCTGACTGAGTTCCTGTGTATACAAATATCCTTGGCCTGATATATTAGTGTAGGTATAGACATTATTTCCCTGATATGCAGGTCCCGCCTTTTTCTAAGGGAACAATCTAAGTTAATCTTTTATTTGAAAAATTATAGTTGCAGCAAATCTGTTTCATGCAACTTATTGCACTGTAAAATGTTCAGGATGCATCATTCTTATGTACATAAATCTACAATTTTTCATTTCATCTCTTTAATTTCCTCAGCTTTCTTATGATGGAGGTAGTAATGCCTCATATGTGAAACTGTATAACGTAATCTGTAATTGTCAGCATCTTCTCCAATTCACTTTGTTGACATTCTGCATTAGAAGTATCTCCGCACGTATAATCACACGTTAGTTCAACTGAAGTTTCTCCTGTTCACGGGGAGTCCCCGAACGTGGAATGTGTCTTTGATAGGTGTCAGACTTCAGCCTTTGTAGATTTGTGTTGCCTTCTGCAATGGTTAAGCCAGGGGCAGTTTCCATCGAACCTGAACTTTGAAAATCAGGAACTATTCAGCTTATTTTATAAAAATGTGGCACTCATTTCTGTAGCACTCCTTTACTTCATCTGTCATTGTGCTGGCTTCCTAATGGAGTTCTCCTGTTGTTGTTGCTTTTATTGTTCATTAGAGTTTGGTTTGTCAGCATGTTGATTCTGGTTTACAAAGGGTACGCCTTTAAAAAATACTTTTAAAAGCTTCTTTGAGAGAATTTAATGTGTAGGACTGAGAAAGAACAAGAAATGAATTCAGAGCTACCTAAACAAAAATGAGAGGGAATAAATAATAAAGATCAATCAGCATTTGTGACAGTTCATACAAAGTGGGAATATTTCCTTAAGAGACTGGAGGGGTGCTGATTTATTTATTTAACATGAACAAGGAGTGATTGTCAAATCATCTTTTCGTTAGTTTTTTCTATAAAAGCAGCTGTGAGTGGTACTAACTATCTGAAACCATTTCAGAAGCTCTTGACACAAGTGTTTTGACACTAGCTAAAATATAGAAGGTAAGAACCTGAAACACACTGGGCCATATTCCCAGCTGGTAGAAATTACCATTGCTCTGCCGGCGTCAACTGGGATAATTTACACAAGGTGTTATTAGTCCAGTAACACTGGTGTTCTCAAACTATGACAATTCATTGATGCTGTGTTGGGATTAGCCTGTACAGGTTTGACATATTTATTTTCATAATTAAGATGATATTTGATGCTTTATTCTTTCTCTAATAGAAAAAAAAATCTATAAGAATCTAGTGAAAATCTATAGGAACTATTACCCAGAAGATAGCAAATGCTTGCTCCTCCTCTGCCACCCCTCTCCCTGGAAAGAAAGCAGGCTGAAGCACATCTAGACCACTTCTTTGATGGCATCGTGCATTTCACATCCTAACCTTATGCTTTTCATAAAAAAGGCCTGTGTCTTTGTCAAGTGAGTGAAGGAAACTAAGGACAGGTTAGTGGAAGCTTGGAAAAGCAGCAAAGACAAACAGCAGGGAAGGCTGGGTATGGCTCAGAAATGGGCTGTTTTGCAGTATGTAGGCTTTCTGACATGTATGTACCCCTTTTTAGGAACAGTGGTGTGCTTTGTAGCAGGCCCAGCCATTCTCAGAAACGTGCCTGTAGTCATCTGCTGCCTCAGTCAACAGCCTAGAGGGATCCAGGGCCACCAAAGACAGAACACTAAATATTTGGGGACTGCTTCCTCACTGTTCCCTTCCTGCACTCTTATTGAGTGGGACCTATGTTTTTTAAAAATAGCAGAGAATATGGCAGTGTAGTTAATATGTTACTGCGAAGAGTGCTTGGTTATAGAGTTTCTTTTGCTTTTGAATGTTGTGGGAGAAGCCTTGTCTTTGCTGGAGGGAGCAGAGTGTGTAGCTGTCAGTACAGCTGGGATTTCATCCTTTGGTTTCAGTGCTGTCTATAGAGTGCAATAGTATCGCCTTGAATCTCTTCTTATGTGCTATTTATATTACATATGATCCCAAAGCTAAAGATGATAATGACTTCTTTTGGTTTGAGATGTGAACTTTTGCAAACATTTGTACATTTATTTTTAACAAACAATCACACAGTTAAATGAAATTTTTAAAACTTGTCTCCAGTGGATGCTAGCAAAGCTTCATAAGACTTCAGACTTTGGATGAGTTTTGATAATGCAGATTATAAAAGAAATGTATTTATCTTTGTTCTGAAATAGTCTAAAGCTTAATCAATGGTATGCCTCTCCTTACAACAGCCCGGTCCCTTAAGATAGGATACGTAAGAAGCTTTGTAAATGATATTTCATTTGACTAAGACAGGGCATTCATCCTTCTGAATTATATTCTGTTGGAAAGAAAATGATGAATTAAAGAGAATATATGCATACTTGCTACCTCTGTTATTAATGCCTAACTGGGATACTCCATCATCTCCACTTCTTTACAGGAGGTAAGAATGAGTGGAGCCCCCCACAGCGTATTTCTGATTTGCAAAGACAACCGTCTTAATAAGCTAGTTTGCTGCCCTGGCTTTTTTTTTTTTTCTTTTCTTTTTTTCTTTCAAATCTGATTCTCATAGTGCTACCCCTTCGGCTAACAAGTAACGTACACCAGCAGTACTGTCTAAAGCGTTTCAGCTCTTTCCTGAAGGAAATCAGCACGTATATGCACAAGTGTGTTTCTATGTGCAATTCAATATATAACTCCTGTTCCAGGTGCTTCACAAACCCTGCCCAGAGTAGCTCAAGTTAGCGGTAACAAAAGCGAACAGCTTTGCTATGCATCTCGTGGGGCAGCCAGGTCAGTTCTGTAAGGAGGTTACAGAGTAATTAAAGACAAGACGGAGGTCTGGATTGGGATAAAATATCACTGAGATGAACAAGAGGTGGGAAAAAGGAGGAGGGCCCAAGGTGGCTCTGGGAGGAGCAGGCAGGGTAAAATAGCGGGATCAGTGGGTACAAGTGCAACTTGCTGCATGCGTGCATAGCTCACACCTGCTGGAAGGGGGCCGGCGGCGGTGC
>VZSV01000064.1:3253795-3270892 GCA_013398735.1 Nothocercus julius | reverse complement strand
CCGCGGTGCGCCCGGCGGCTGTGCCCGGGGGCGGTGCGCCATGCAGCCCCGGCTGGAGTCCCTCCAGCCATCTGGTGCTTGCTGACTTGGTAATCCCAGGTTGCGCCCGGATGCAGAGGCACCGCGTTTACAGATGCAACAACTGACAACAGCAGCTTTTTGCAGAGGAACGCGGAAAATCAGAGACCCCGTTTTCTTTCCTCCGACAGGCTCCTCCAGGCCCATCTGGCACTGTGTGCGCTCTCATTGAACCCATATACCGTTAGGGGCAGTGACACATGCCAACACTTGCTCTAGCTTGTGATCCAAATACAACTGGCAAAATCCTTCGTCAATGGTAACTTTGTTCTGCCTGAACGTCGTCTTCGATTTATCTGCTGGCATCTGAAGGTTCTTTTTCCTCCCCATTCTGTTTTTAAATATGTTGTTGTTTTGTTTTGTTTTGTTTTTGTAGTGATTCTGTGATTGGTTTAATTACAGACAAGAGTTAAGTAGAAATTTCTCAATTTACAGACTTTTTAAGTGAGTTGCTTCTGACATTGTTTCATTATATTATGGAAGGATTTAAGCTGTTTGTGGCAATTGTACAAATTAAATGATTGTCCTTTGATGAGTGAGAGAGGGGGAAAAAAGGACCAAATTGCACCTTTTATTTCTATTTAGATTACAGTTTCACTGATTTAAACAATTTCTGGATTCTTCAAATGTACAGCTTCACCTTAATCATTACTGTGAACATGACTTGAGTAACAAATTGATTTAATTTCTGTGATATTTACTCAGTCCTAGGTAAAAAGTCAGGTATAATGCAAATTCCTTGCAGCATAATCTATTATCCTGCAAACCTTCCTTGCTATCAATGAATAAAGATTTTCATATTGCTACTTGTATGTCACTTCCTGATGAGCTTCTGGTACACGGAAGATCCTGATCTATGACTCCTACTTAGGATTAGCCCATTTGTCTCATATGAAAAAGGGCTAAAAATGTCTTACGGATTTTTTATTAACTTTTCTTCTTCTTAACTGTAAGCAACTTTTCTCTCCATTTTCTTCCCCTTCCTATTCCTTCACATCCAGCTATCGATTTATAACTGCTTCAGGGCCACTATTTCTCAGAATACATAACAGTGGGTGGTGTTTAATCAAAAAATAAATAATAAAGGCTTCAAAATCAAGCTTTCTTGATAAAAGCCAGGTGAAGCCATCTGTCACGGCATGCTACAAAAAAACAGCAGTTCTGCAGTTTGGACATTCAGTCAGGGTTGCACCGTCTCCCATGAACGTGTGGAGAAGAGATCATCTCCCATAGCTGCCATGCTGACCCGGACCAGCCCTCATGTGTCTGCTTGACCTACCTTGACACTGCTGGGGTGACCCTGGGCAAGTCACCTGGCTGTTCTGTTCCCATTTTCTTTATCTATAAAAACAGAAGGTAAGGGAGGAAGCTCTGCCTTAGCCTCTCAATGACAGTTTTTGCTGTTTTCTTCTGCGTCCCCCAGAACACAGTCTTGTGGGGGCACTCTTTCTTCTGGCCTGTGACTTTCCATTTCATCAGAAATGATAGATTTGGTACCTACAGAACATTTATTTTCCAGAAGCCTTTAAAAAGTTCTGACTGTTGTAGCTCAAAACTTAGCCAAAGTAAAGTATTCTTTAGTCACCCGAAGTCACATACAGCACAAAAAAAGAATGGTTAAAACTACCAGCCAACTGAAAATAGGTGTTCCTCACCATGCAGTCTCAGGCTTTTGGAAATTCCTCTTTGAACCATCATCTTAATTTCTGCACTTTATTTTTTGTTACTACTATGGAGTTTATTTCTCTCTCATCTGAAGATGAGGATCCTCTTCATACAGTAGCTTTGTGTGTGTCTCTGTGTATGCGTGTGCATGTGTGCGCACACTTTTGAAAGGGGGAAATTTTGTAGTTCTGCGAGAGACTTAAAAAATGCAGTAAAAGCAATTTTGTTAATACTTGTTTATAGGTAAGGTAAGAGTACGTGTTGTTTATCATCAAAAGAAAAAATACATATTGGCTTTTATTTCTGGAGGTGAAATCTGAGGTTAACTTAATGACTTCAGTAGTTTTTACAGGATTAATATCAAAGATAATTCATGTTGATGTGTAGTAAAGTATGTGATGGGGCAACATTTTATGAGATGAAGTTTTCTACATATGCATATTTTAACCTCTACTTGTGTTTGTATTTGTTGCAATTACTCACTCCTATTTTAAGGGCATAACAGCCCAGCAGATAAGGCAATTGAAGAGGACTTGTTGACCGCTGCTACCAACGTCCAACAGTTTTGAACATAAGTTGTACAAGTTTAAGTGCTAAGAGTGTTATTGTGATGTTCACACGTCTCCTGCTCCAGGATATACAGGATGAATAATCTTACTCTGACTGACAGCATTGCAGTAATAACACTACCCCTCAGTAAAGTAAGAATATGTTTTAACTTACTGTCACTTGACTAAGCTGATACCACAGGCTCTCTCCTCTTCCTTTGTTGCAGGAAAGTTATTTGAGATTTGTCCGCAGATAGCCGGCTGTGTGGAGAAGTACGCGCAGAGGAGTAGCTCGTGGTGGCTTTCGGCCACAGTGCGTAGTTTTGTCCAGGTCTTGAGACAGACTGCAATATTACTTCCTGTGAATGTGGAGAGGTGGAAATGCATAAACACACAGTGATTTCTATATCCGTCTTACGGAAAGTTGTGGCATCGGAAGTCCATACATTAGATACACAGATAAGGAGTGTGTATAGTATAGGGTGATGCAACCATATGGTATATTTCTATAATGAATGACATAGTCAGACGTTATTTGTCCATAATGCTTTCTGTTGGATGTATTGTTAGTGATGTAGGTGAAAAGTAACTCCTTGGACATGTAGAAATGACAAAGAATCTGGGAGATATGGGAATGCCTGAGCGTGCCCCAAGAAGAAAACTAGTCATCAGGGGTTGATTCATATAACTGTATCTTCTATTACATGTGGAATTTGAGGAATTTGAGGAATTAATGATTTTTTTAAAAGATATCTAACAACTTGTTACAGCACTATTAGGTGTTAACAAAAACTGGATCTTAAAATAAGATAAAGTAAAACTAATATTCTGCTGTGTAACGCAGCAGCGTTTCTATCAATTTTTACCAGATGGTGGTTACCCCAAGGGGAAAAAATGAAAACATGGTTTATAATCTTTTTTTATCTACCACATTCTACAGAATCAAAAATGAGCAGTTGGTTGGCAGCAGCTGAAACAGGAAAACCTGTTCTTTTCAATCCCTTTGAAGCATGTGTTATTTCAAAGGTGAAGTACCATACCATGAGTGAGAAACAACAGCTCACCAGGTTTAGTGAAAAATGCTTGTACTCATTATGTCCTTTGATGGCAAAATTATAAATTATGCTAGAGAATATCCTGGATAGGAAGGTTAGTAGTTGAGACAGGACAGATGAAATGTAAAGTAAGTATTACTAGGTAGATAGTAGTATTTCCAACAGTACAGGCACCTAATCTTAAATTCTGATAGTTTCCACAAAAAGCTTCATTTATGGGATTTCTTACCAGTGCTGGAGTAGTAATCAGCTGAATGCACAGCATCGATAAAGCCAAATAAAACCAAATGGCACTATCAGAGGAGGTAATCATGTTTGCGCAGAATACTCTATAGCACTTTGCAAAGTTATCTCTCCAAGCAATCAAACTGGAGTTGATAGCAATCTTGAGAACCAAAATGCTTACAGCTTTTAAAAACTGTGAGCCAAATCCTCTGCTCTGGCAAAGATACAGTGAAGATATCTTTAGGGGAGATGGTGAAGAAGCTAGAAAAGGTCACCTTTTAATGGGAATCTCTGAGGGGGACATGACTGTTTCCAGCAGTTAATACGAGATCACTAAGACATCATAAGATCCTTTCTAACTTGAATGCCTTTCCTCAAGCATACAACCCACAAAAGTGCCTGAGGTACAGATATGTGTTTCTAGTAAGTCAGTAAGTCCTCCAGAATGCAGTTTAGGCAGAATGCGAATGATGGACGGACTGAGAATATATGAGAATATGTTGCCTTTTTGGCAAACAGAAGTGTTTTGAATAAAATAAAAACTAGATCAAATGTTATTGCTCAATTACCTCAGCTAAGCAGAGTGGTTTCAAAGAGTGTCGTATGCCTTTAGCAAGGTTATAAATAGACTTATATGAGACATCTAAATGTCTTTTGATAGAGGCAACTAAAATATAAACTTTTACTGCTTATTATAAAAATATGTGTTGGGATTGAATCACCACAAAACAGTACTGTCACAGGCTCAAAAATACAATATTTCAAAATCTGCAAAAGCAAATGCAAGCATAAAGCTCTCTCAAAACAAACAAACAAAAATAGGGTATTTGGGCAAAATTTTCAAGTATGATATTTCTTAGGATTTTGTGTGAGGTGATCTCATGTGCCATTAGCTTATATTTTGTCAAGAAATTCTGAAAAAATGGTCTTTTACACTGAGTCAAATTTGCAATTTGATGTGCTTTTTTTCTGTCCTTTTTTTATTTTTTACATAATAGTTTCTGTCATAGATTTGTATACTACATGATTAAAATTGAAAAGCTGATTAAAATTGAAAAGCTAGCTTTGTTTTGAATGCATGAACAAACAGGAGTGAATAAATGTATAAAATACCTGTTATTTGGTGTACCTTTTCTAAGTAGAGAGAGACGCTCTTTACTTTCACTAGAGAGAGACATAGAATGTCTACAACTAATTTTGTCTAATTCACATCCTGTGCCTTTACTGTGGTCTTTACTTGTGAGATACCGGAGATCATAAGTATGAGAGTAAGTGAGAAATTTCAGCTGCAGAATATGCTAATGGATACACTTCATCCATCTTTTCTCTAAAGTCCGGCCTTTTGCTCCCAATCAAGCCCAGAGAGAAGCTAGCCAGAGGTCTCTGTTTCATATATATCAAGTTATGCATTTCTATGTGATAACGATATTTAAGTACATACCTATATTCACATATTTCAATTATGTGTCTGTGGAACAATCCAGGTTCATTCCAGGGGTAAGAAATGAAACAGGATGGGGCTACTGGATGACCTAACCAGTGAATAAAAGATGGTGAAGCATCAGTTCTGCTCTCCTGATCCTCTTTGCAGTGTTTGACTTGACCTACTAGGAAGTCCTACCATCTCCGTTTAAAGAAAAATTTGGAAGGTTAGAAATGGTTTTGGTACTCCATAAAGGGCCATTGTGTATTGTAGTAGGATTTTGTATTGATTATTATTCAATGTTTACATGTAACCTTCTGGAAAATCTGGGATGTGCCGTATCAGGGTATCTGTCCACTGCAGTATGCAGCCACGTAGTTTAGGGCAAGTTTGACTCGGTGTTTGTGTGAGATCTGCTCAGGAAAAAAACTCTGTGGTGGGAAGACAGAAGGAGAGAAAAGGACTCTGAAGTGACTGCTAAGATGAGGTCTCTTTTGGAACTGAAAATTTGGCATCTTGCTTTTATCACCACTAAAGCTGCACATCCTGAGCTAAGAATGTGAAAAACACCACCTCCTGGTTAGGGATCAGGATCACCACCTAGCTTTCTTCTATTCTTTCAATACGTAATACTGAACGTTAAATACATACAAATATATAAAATAAATATATATAAAAATATAAATATTTATAAATTTTTAATTTAACAACATGCAGTCAGACAGGAGTGTTATGACATTTGCCAGCAAAAACTCCCTATTACATTAGTGGATTTAAAGGCCTGAAGAGACCTTTAACTTATCTAGTCTGACCTCTTCAATATCATAAGGCCATTAAAATTATTATCCTCTTGTGGGAGGGCAAAGGATTTTGAGTAGCAAATGCAGTCAGTTCAAAATATAATAAAAGATTCTACATTAGTGAACTATGAAGAAAACCAGCTTCTTAAACTGGAAAATTGATAAAGATATTAAAAAAAAATCCTCTAAACATAACAGGACTGAGTATAGTTTAACCCTGTTTTTATTCATGGTAACATATTTCCTGATTTTAAACACTTTGAGGAAAACATTTCAACTTCATTTACTTATTTTGCCTTTTTTATATATCTTTTAAATATATCCCACAAGGCTTTGAAATCTGAAAGTTTGTCTTTTTTGTAGTTCTTATGTTTATTGCTTAGACTGTTTGCAGCAACATTCATCTTACAAGAGCAGTAATGCTTGAATATCAAAAACTAGATTTGTATTTATAAAATAAAAAAGTTCAGTATTAAGTAGAGTAATTGTTACATATGAACATGAAAAACCTTATATATGAAGTCTCTTTAACAGAGGATGTATAAAATCATAAGACAGTTCAATTGTTTTAACTAATTCTCCCTTCCCAAATTTTCTCAGTAGCATTAAAAATGATTCGCGTCACCATCTTGACTGATACTAGCATAACTAATTTACAGAGAAACATTAGTCTATCCGCTTCAGTTCATAACTTCCTCAATGACCTATAAATAGGCAATATTCCATCCGAACTGTTGAAGGAGTTGCATGATTCCAAAAAAAAAAAAAAGTCTCTAAATGTACTATGCTTTGCCATGTGCTAAGGAAATTATCAGACGTCTGTTGACAGTAGACAGTAGCCCCCAAAGGAACACACATTTCCTTATTGATAAATTATACCAGGTCTGATAGTCTGATAGCTCAGATCATCAACCTGTGCAGTCTACAAAGTCAGTAATAGCAGCTCAAAGCACTTGAAAAAAGTAAAAATAATAATAATAATAAAAAAAATAAGCCAGCCCCTGCCTTTCTCCTCAAAAAATGAATCATGACAAGCTATCAAAATTGGAAAGTTTTATGTAACAATTTGTGCTGAATTTTGTCTTTTGCTTATAAGCTTTATACTCAACTGTTTCACTGTGAAAAAGGAGTGTTATAAAAACTGCTGAATCAGGACCTAAGTGCCTCTATCAAGAGTCTCTTATAATGATATTCCCAGTACTTTTTTTTTTTTTGCCCAACTTTCTCTGTATTACACTATTTATTAGTGCATAATTTAATGTTTCTGCAACAGCTTATCTCTTTCTGACTCTCAGTCGGAAAATACAGGGTCTCACAGGCCAGACGTTTTTTATTGTATTTGATACAACATGAATGAGAATGATTGAAGCCGCTCTCCATTTGTCACTAGAATTTTTTATTCTAGCGTGCAAATGGGAAAAAGAAAGTCCCTGCCCTGAGTACAGAGCATCCAAACAGCCTCTGTAAGGCTCACGGTGCTCTGGGGGCTCTCTGTGGTTGAGGCGGTACGAGGCTATGAAGTGGTGACGTCCGTCTTCCCGTGTTCCCCAGAACATGCTACGCGCTTACTGGGCACTGCTGGCAGAGCTCGGTGGTAGAGATGCTCAAAGTGCTGCTGCCGGGATGGTGATTAGTGGCAGTTATCAGCCTGGACTCTCAAAGTGGCATAAAACTGATGATAATCAGAGTGTTTATCTAACCGCTGATGAATGACACAAGAAATGGGGAAAATGTTAATGCATGCTGAGCGTCATTAGTAGATTAAACTTTAAAAGCATTTGTGGTTTATGATGTTTTGTGATGGGTTAATTATAGTGTTTTAAGCTGCTTTAGCAAGTCATCTGAGTATCTCCCCTCATGTAAATGAGAGGCATTTCATAGCTTAACCCATCACAATGTCAGAGACTGAAAGGGTACAGAGTGAACCGGGAAAAAGCTGGAGATGCTGACTATGGAAAAGGCTTACAGCATAGTCGCAGAAATTCTTCTTTCTTCTCTCCCCACCTCTGCCATTTATCTGAGCATATTTGCTAACCTAGGAGCACTTATTCGTAGCCCAATTTCTCTTCTGCTCAGGTGTCTGAGCTTGATTTTCCTCATGCTTGCAGGCAAATCTATTTGATTTCAATCTTAATCAAGGATAAGAAGGAATTATAAACAAAATAGATGGCTTTGGGATTTTTTTTCTCCTATTGATTTGCAAGATTAATTAAGAGCTTTGTAAAGTAAAATGGGGCCAAACATAAATACAACAAAAATTAAGTCTGTAACTTTTTGAATAATTGATTGGAAGATGAATTCACAAAGCCAGATAAATAATTATCTGGGAAGTCTATCATCATTCAACTAAAATTATCAAATACTCTAAATAACAGATGTGCTCTTGCTCATCTCTATTGAAGTAAGTAACAAAATTTGCATTAATTTCACTGGAAACAGAAATGCTACAAGCTAGACATCCAGAAATACACGAGCAAAACAGTTTTTCCCTAATATAAAATAGAAATTTATGCATAATAAAAAACTCAGCTAGTACAATTGATATCCCATTCAGCAGGCCAGGTATCCTTGTCTTTGACTACACATAAAGTCTAGATTGGACAAAATCTACCCATCTATGTATCACGTAGATAAAGGAACAGTTCCTGTACATTCAGTTGTTGGATTCTGTTCCAAAATAATTTCGCCACAGAACACTTTTCAGAATAAATGGAGATTTCCATATCTGAGGATATAGTCTTCTTGCTGCCATGGAAACAAAAAGAATAAATACCATAAAAGCCTTTAAAATGCAGGTTGATAGCAGCAGGGATAAATAAATAAATAAATAAATAAATAAAGTTTGAACAAAGCCAAGTATTAAGTAAAAAGGACTATTATCTGTGAAGTGTCATTGAGGACATGCTCCACTCATTCATTATACAATTTAATAAGATTTAATTAGTAAATTAGTAGGGCATTTCTGAATTTAGACACAATAGAGAGGATGTTGCTGTGCTTTGTGTGTTTGGGGGTTTCATTGGCCTTCACTAGCTTGCAGAGAGGTGCTGTGTAAGGGGTAGATTTGCAGAGACTAGTGACAACTAGTTACTGATGCTTAAGCATCAGTGCTTAATGGCCTCAAGCCAATCAAGCACCAACGGTAACAGCCAACACTGTTAGCTGTTAGGCAGCTAACTAACTGTAATATATACCCATGAACTTCTGTCCCCAAGCACTCATTTTTTATTGCCAAAGCTGTTTCTAGAGCAGGGTGGTCCATGCTGCCAGCTGCAGCTGGGCCCAAGTTTGGGACACTTCTACTGACTTCTCTAGTAGCAGTCTATTTCTTCCTATTCAAAAGCAGTGGTCCTCATTTTCTTAGGTCTAGAAAACATCCTTTTTCAGTATCACCTGTTTTTCCTTATTCCTTCACATGGTGACAGACTAAATAGAAGACCTGTGCCTGTTCTAATCATTAACAGCCAACCTTAACTGCTCAGCACTAGTTTAAAAACTCAAGAGACACCTTTTAGAGGCACACATGGTCATATTGTCTGTATGTCTCTGGAAGAATGATTGTGCGAAAAAGAAGCAAGTGCTTCTTCTAGTGGGAAAGTCATCATTTCTACACCCAGTGGATCCTGTGGGAGGGATGTGAGAGCAGCTGCTTCATTAAGATTGCCTGGTCAAGGACCTTTCATGAACAAAGCACAGAGACACAAACCTGGCAAACAAGGGATAGCAAAGGCAAGGACAGTTAGCAAATCCTTCAGTTGCTAATTGATAGACCATCGAGAAATTACAGTCATGGCCAACATGGATTTTGCAACTCATAAGGTGGGGGAAAAAAGAGGAACATGAGGGTTTTTAGATTAGAGGGAGAACCTATTGGACTATGTGAAACTTCCAAAGGACATTTGAGGGATGGGGAAAGAGTAAAGAGATGAATAGAGAGGAGGGGATATAAAAAGGGCTGGTAGGCTGTAAGGTGTTCCTTGTCTGACCACTCCCTGCACCTGATCACCATGGTCTTCTTATTAAATCTGTTCTTAACTGTCTTTCCCTTTAATCTCATTCTCTATCCCATACGTGAGTACTGGCTGAGTGAACAACCAGCATTCGAAGCCAGACCTCTGGGGATGGTGCCTGGTCATTTGTGGAGCTGGAAGCTGGAGTGAGTGGGAGTCCCAGTGCCGGCAGCTGGAGGCGCCAGAGAGAAGTGGTTTGGGATCAGCAGCTGGAGTCAGACCTTGGGTGCTGGTGACCCCCGTATCTGTGGTACCAACACTAGAGTGAGAGAAGGTCTTAGCACTAGTCAGCAGTGCTCAAATGGGCTTGAAGGACTCCTGGGTTCTGCATGCCACTGTGTCCCCCCCAGGTGGTGGGGGAGCCAGAAGTGTGAGTGAAGGGAGGCCGTCCGTGTCAACGATTGAAGCCGGGATCACAAGTTGTAGTGCCTATGTGCCTGGGCATGGTGGCTGCGGTGGAGGAGGGCAGCGATTTTGTTTTTTCCCTTAACCTGGTGTATACTGGTGTGTGTAATTTGCTAGAAAACCTTCAGCCCATGCAGTGAGTAAGGAGGCACAGCATCTGGACAGTGATATCAGATGGACGGAAGGCCTGTGCTGATCTTTGAGGGATCTACAAGTATGGGGATGCTGTGAGATGAGTGTGAGGGCATGTGTATGTTTGATAGCGAGCATCAAGCTGGATTAGCTGGCGAGTAGGAGGCCTGCACAGCAGGCAAGGCAGCTCAGGATCTGGACAGGGATCTCAGAAGGAACATGCTGATATTTGAGATATCCACAAATCTGTATATGCTTGTGAACTAAAGAGTGAGGGCATGTTTGCTTTCCCTGGTGAAATTCAGTCTTCACTACTTGGAGATAAGGAAGGGGCCTTTTTCTATCTGTATTTCTAAGTTTTGGTAATTATGAGTGAGTGTTGTTGAAGGCAGCATCTTGTCCACTTGTCAGTGTCCTCTGTGTGTGTGGCCAGGCAGAAGGGATCCTCAGGACCTAGAAAGCACCAGAGATAACAAATGTTATAACTCCCTTAACAGAACCAACTCACTTGCTCTTTCACAGGGAGTATTTCAAAAGCAGGATATGGGAGAGGGATGGGATGCTGCTGTTTGAATGGGCAGGTCATAAGCTTCTGACACACACTGGCTCTCCAGTGGTTTTGTTGCTTCCCACCAAGTTGAAACATTAACTGGTCAATAAAACGGAGACTATTCATAGCTTCCTGATAGCTAATCAAGGCTTCTTGTGCCAAGCCAATTTCAGGTGCAGAAGGGGACCTACTCCCTTGGACATTTCCAAAGGAACATATAGCCAAAAATGAACAGTTCAGGAAGTCAGAGCGCTTGAAACAGCACCTAAGAATGTTTTGGAAGTCACATTTTCTTCCCTGACTTCTCTCTTTATCACCAATGCAAGAAAACAGTGACTGTGAAGTGTAATAGCAAATTGTATCTTCCCCTTAGAAAATGGAGATTCAGCCTCTGCCAATATCTTTGCCCATGGTGGGATGGGTGGATGTGAGGAAATGCTTCTGAAGAGTGTTTCTGCATTGACAGTGGTTGCAGCAAACTACAGAGGCCTTGTAGCTGAGTAAAGTTGAGTGGCACAATCTCCTGTATCCGTGAGCATGATTTGCATTATTTTGGACTCGACTCTGTCTCAATAGTCTATTATGTAATTCCATAGTCTAAATACTAATTAGTTGCATAACTGTAAATTTCTATTATTTCCTGGTTGGTTTTATATTCAGCTGAGCTCTGTGGACTGCATAGAGGCAGCATAAACCCATAAGAGTGACACAGTAATTTGGAAAATTATATTACATGGTTTTATTCAGTGAATTTTATGGGCACTTTTTGCTCATTTCTTGTGTCTGTTAAGGTTTGCTGTATATAAAGAAAAACGATTTTATTCCATTTGGAACCTCTATCAACCCAGAAAAATCATGAAATATAAATCTGGGAATAGCTTAAACTGAAATATTATCACACCCCTATAATAATATAGGGCCAATTATACTTGTGTCATTTCAGATGCATTTATCTAGCATAGTCATAAGAAAACTCTAAACAACCATATTATTTCTAGGAAGTCCATGCCAGTGCTTTACTGATGTGATTTTTTTTTTCTCTTTTCTCATTTCTCCTGAATGACCTTTCCTGAATTTTAAACCCAATACTTCCTGTTTTGTGGACAGAGAGAACCACATATTGATAAAGGGCCATTCAGGAAGGGAGTTACAGAACTCCCTTTTTTTTTTACAGGAGCTTGTACTGTAACTGAAAATTGATATGAGATGGCCTTTCCTTTAGACTACTCTTTTGTGGACCAACTAGAAGATTTTTTTTCTCTATCTTTCTACCCAGGTTGCACTTTCTTAGCATGTTGTCTCTTGTATTACCCTTCTCAAGACTTTCACTAATGGCTCTACATCTTTCAACCCAGGATTCCCAAGGCTGACCACTATGCTCTCAGTAGTGACTCTGCCCAATGTCTTACAGACTTGGACACTCACAAGTCTATGGGGCCAGATGGGATCCACCCGAGGGAACTGGTGGAAGTGTTTGCAAAGCAGCTCTCCATCATCTATCAGCGGTCCTGGTCAACAGGGGAGCTCCCAGATGACTGGAAACAGGCCAGTGTGACACCCATCCACAAGAAGAATTGGATAGAGGATCTGGGGAACTACAGGCCTGTCAGTCTGACCTCAATATCAGGGAAAGTTGTGGAGTAATTCCCTGAGGGCACTTGTACAGCATGTGTGTGTGACAACCAGGGGATCAGGCCCAGCCAACATGGGTTCAGGAAAGGCAGGTCCTGCCTCACCAACCTCATCTCCTTTTGTGACCAGGTGACCTGCCTAGTGGATGAGGGAAAGGCTGTGGACGTATGTGGTCTACTGAGACTTCAGTATGAAGTTTGAGACAGTCTCCCTCTGCCTTCTCCTGGAGAAGCTGGCAGCTCATGGCTTAGACAGGTGCACTCTTTGCTGGGTGAAAAACTATCTGGATGGCCAGACCTGGAGTGTGGAGGTGAATGGAGTTAAGTCCGATTGGCGAGCGGTCATGAGCGTGGTTCCCCAGGGCTCAGTGTCGGGGCTGGTCCTCTTGAATATCTTTATGGATGATCTGGATGAGGGGATTGAGTGCACCCTCAGCAAATTTGCAGGTGACACCAAGCTGGGAGGAAGAGTTAATCTGCTTGAGGGTAGGAAGGGTCTGCAGAGGGCCTTGTATACAACAAATATACAACATCTTGTATATTTGAATGTTATTATTTCCACCTACACTCTCTGAACTTTTATTGAAGATTCCTGCTTTTATTTAACTGTTCCTTTACCAGACGTCTTGACCCCCATCTTGGCCTTCCTCAACAGCTCCTTCTGACAGGTTGATGATCATCACATCTAGAGTGATCCTCACCCATTTTTTTTTTTTAATCAAGAAATTGTCACTGGTGAATAACAAGAAATTAGATAGTTTTTGTCATTCATTTTGATTCCCTGAGATGCCTCAGTAGTTAAATCTCCTTTAACAGGAAGAGAACAAGTCATGTAGTCATATTTTTTTTCAACTGAGACTGTTTCTCATCGAAATTCAAGTTGTATGCTTTAGTGTAAAGGCTAGAATAATCCCCATCTAGAAAATTTGGTAAATAAAAAAGTAAATCAGTCAGTCTTTTAAATACAAAGGTTTGCTGCCCTGAAGGAAATAATGCTTTAGATGATTTGCTGAACCTCTTGAATATACACCATATTTATAAGGTCACAAGATGCACAAAATGTATCTTATTCCATATTCACCTAGCACAAATGGTACAGTTCATTAAAAAGTGCAACAGTATATGAAACAGAATAAATTAAGTGTTTATCTATCTTAAGGCTTCTTCAGTAGTTACAAGTCCTGCAGCTTCTTCTCCTTAATTAACACTATTATCCTGTGCTGGAAATCAGTAAGCCTTACTCAGCTGGTTCCGGATTCAAGATTTATAGTAGATCCCCAGAATATTGCCAACTGTGTTTGTACCTTCTTTCTCTTTTTACCACAGCCTTTCTTCAGTTCTGACTTCCTCTGTATATTGGAGCATTCACATCCTTGATATACAGAGGAGTAACCTCTCTCTTGTAATCCTATTCTTCCCATATATCCTTCCCCATCTAATATTAAATCTTCAATCTCTTCAATCTCTGTTCTACTTATTAAATCATATTCTTACCCAGTATTAAAACTTCTAACTCTTGATTATTAGTTCTTTATTATTCTGTTTATTAATTATCATTATTGTTTATTCTTTTCATAAGGCATAGCATTACATCTAGCAGATTAGCAGAGCTGGGGCTAATTCCAATCTTCCTCTTTGCTTACTATACTAAGTCTGACTTGCCCGAATAGTTTTTTTGTTTATGTTTGTTTATTTGAGAAACTATTATCTAGACACATATTATTGGGCTTTTGTCACCAGTCACTAGAAGCAAATTTTAGCTCCTATTCACTTTACAATCTGTCAATCAGAACTTCAGTGTCTTTCTGATGTTTTCATTATGAATATTTCCAGGCAAAATACTGTTTTACCTGAGAATTCTCAAAATTGTTTTTCAGTGGAGAGAAAGAGGAAAATGACATTAATTGTAACATGCATTTTGAAAAGACATAGATTGTTAGAGAATGTAAAATGTAATGGAATAAATCTATTCAAACGGAGAGGAGAGGAGAGGAGAGGAGAGGAGAGGAGAGGAGAAAAAGAGAGGAAGGANGAGGAGAGGAGAGGAGAGGAGAGGAGAAAAAGAGAGGAAGGATGGGCAACTGTAAAATCAAAGTATTCTGCAAGAATCTCATTTGACTACTAGACCTCACAAGAGGTCCATTAGTTAGTCTCTCTTGCATTTCAAGCATTAGAAAACCTTAGTTTAATGAAGCAAATTAAATTAAGACAAAATCTGTAACAAAATACTTCAGGGTAAAAAAGGTAATGGTTGAAGTGGGACATACTAGATTACAGTATCAAAAGGGGTAGTTGAAAAATTAGTCTTGCTGCATATAATGAAATTAAGTGTAAGGAAAAAAAACAGAATAGTTAAAAGAGAATGACATGTGAATGTGACTCAAGGGTGTTGGCTTTGTTTTCTTTCTTCCCTTTTATAAAGATTAGTGAATCTTAAAAACTGCTCTTTAATTTTGGTATCAGATAGATAGAATTTTTTAAAAAGGTCAAACTGCTCTTTAGTATTTATTACTGCTATCAAAAGAAATACTTAAATCATGTGAGTTCATTTGTGAATATTCTCTAAAATTGACATGTTACTATAAAACAATTATTTCATGCATTATTTCATACAATTATTACATATAAGATTTTTACTGTAATCAGATCTGAAACATCATTTTTACATTTTTAACAACCATTTTCAAAGAAGCAGGTAATTATGGATTGTGAACTTTCCAGATGAGGCTTGATTCTATTAAAGAGATTTATTTGGTTAGTCTTTACAGATATATTAGTGGGGTGAAATTCTGCCCAGATTTATCTAAATAAAAGTGTATCAATGTCAGTGAGCCCAGAACTTGGTTCAGTGCATTTTCAAAGATATTCAGTCTATATGCTTATCATTCTGAGTATGAATGAATATGTAAAACTGTCTATATAAATTATTCTTTAAAATATTTATAAATATTTTAATCCAAAATTTATATACTTACGTAAATGTGTATGTGCATACATTTACACTTGAACCTAAGCACATTTTTTTGATTTGTTGTGTATCAGTGAAGATGCAAAAATGTCTTATCCTCTTCATTTGTATATTTGTTATATCATATTGATATTGATATAAGTCATATAAGTAATAAGTATTTCAACAATGTACATGAGTTTTGGTTTTTTACTTACCATAATTATATATACTTATATATTTTTTTTTAATCATGCTATGGTTTCAATCAGTGCTGCATATGGCAGGTGTGACTAAGAAAGCCTCTCCTTTAGGGCTTGTGTTTTTATTTGAAGAAAATATCCTGTGTGATGATGTATCCCAGGCTCATTGTCAATCCAAAGATTGATTTTAAAATCAAAGTTGTTAAGGTTCCCAGCTGGTTATGTTCATTTTTGGAAATACGGTTTTCTATGCATTCAAGCATGTTTGTCCTCTGAAAAGCCATACTGCTGAAAAAGTCTCTAAAGGCTCCATTTTTCATGTCTCTGATGCCTTCCAGAACCAATTCCAGTTAACAAGCAAAGGGAGGCTTGACTTTCTCTGCTTTTGCTCTGTTCTCATTTCTTTTCTTGCTTGCCACGTTTCCTTCTCTGTCCTGTTTTCTTAGGCTACTTTTCTGAATTTTAAGCCGTGGACATGATACCTTTTTTTTTTTTTTTTTTAATTGCAATTCAGTGAAGCTCAAAGTGAAGCTCAAATTGCAATTCAAGGAAGCTAGTGGCTGGAGATGTATTATTTTTAGAGGCATATGTGCGTACATGATTTTGATGTGCATACATGCCTTGATGCATGCTTTAAATCAGCATTATTCCAAACAGAAAAAGTAGAGTCATGTAAGTGCTAATAAGACCTATATTTTTGAGTATTAATAGTTTGAATATTCCACAGCGTATTACTAGAGCACAACATTTAAAAATTACTAAATGTTAGGGATATTCTTTATTTCTTCTAGGCGAAAACTGAACTAATACTTTGAATTCACTTGTACAGTCTTAGAGGGAGAGAAAAGTTGTAAGCAGCAGACAGTATAGGTCTTTAAATATTACCTAAGATTGCTTTTCAGTGTCATGATTATATGAGCCCATATCTTCCAGGGTGCCCAGCCCAGGAATGATTGCCATCTCTCATTGGAAGGGAAGGCACCCTGCTTTCTAATTTGATAAAGCATCCCTTTGAAATCAGATGGCTCATGAAATATTGAAAATAAACCTGTCACTAATCCAAGACTTAATATTGGCTGTTCTCTGTTTGACACCAGTGTAGTTCTTGCTGTCTCCCCAGTTCCATCACTCCAGCCCTCTCTCTGTCTTTTTCTATTTAGAGGGGAAAAGAGAGGGACCTTTGAGAGGGACATTCATATTTGGACAGTCAAGAAAAGCCTTCCAACCCTGAGCTCTAAAATTCCTTTTGAAAAGTTTAAAATGTTAATTTTTGACATTTTACAACACTTTTTGATAACATCAGAGGGTCTCTGTACTGTTGCTTCTTTTAAAGTGATCTTCAAGAACCATGCAGGCATGTTGAGTTTTGGAACATTTTTTCCTAGAATCCTAGGTTCTAGATTTTTTTTTTCCCTAGAATCCTAG
>VZSV01000064.1:3242801-3252995 GCA_013398735.1 Nothocercus julius | reverse complement strand
AATTCTTACTGAAGCTACTAGATTATATGAGAAAGAACAGCCTCAGTAGGAATGTTGACATTTGAATCACAGTAAGGGTTTCACAGTCTGTTGTGGTTTCAATAAACTAAGGTGATAGAAGTTATTAGCAGCAGATATATTATGGCTAATATGCAGAAAAGATAGGATACACCAAAATCTCATTATACATCAAAATTTATCACCTTCAATAAACTTTAATTCACATGACACTAAAAATAGACCAAACCTTAAATTTTAATCATTCAGGCTTTGCTGATGTCTTTCTCAGGCACTATTTCTTAAAAATGTATTTATTTTTCTTATATGTAGGTAAATTAATAAAGATTTATAAAAATAAAATAAAATTAATAAAGATTGTGCACGTAGATAGCTAAAAATATACCTATCAAGTAATTTCTTCATAGTTTGCCATGTTTTACAGTATACACAAATAGCCCTCACTCTCCATGAGTTTATCAGCCAGTGCTTATATAGTTACACACCATATGCAAACTGGAGAAAAAAAAAAAAAAAGGTAAAATTGTGGTGGCATCTGCCTGAAATTTCTATTTTAAGGACAAGGCATCTACTGAAAGCATGTTACATGTTATATGACTCTGAAATTATGATTTAGCTAGCTATTATGTGATGTTAGAAACATTAATCTTTCCAGAAATGAACTAGTTATAGCTGTGAATAATTTCTAGATTGTGAGGGGAGATTGGAAAGGTTAGAAATGTAACTGAGCCTCGTCTTAAAGTTACTTTTGCAGGTGCCAACAACCTTTGCAAAATTTCTACCCTCAGAGTATGCACCTCTAAGCACCTCACCTCTAGAAGTGAAGATAAGGATTTTCACTCAATTTGCGGGTAATTTTGTTGCAAGAGGAGGCTATGGGGGACCGGCATGGAGAAGTGTTGATGGGCATATTGAGGGAGGAAAGGACTACTGGCGGTCACGCACACGCTGTGTGTGGGAGGAGGTGTCTTGGGGCATCGATGGGGGAGCAGGGTGCATGCGGCTGAGAGATGTGGGGAACAGCAAGAGGATGAATTGCAGGGGGACCAGGAGCAGGGTGAACTTGTGGACCTGCTCTTCCACCTGCAGTGGGGCTTCTGCACCAATTCGGTGGCTCCTGGAAATCCAGAGAAAACATCTAATGTAGCTTGAAAGGGGGAGCTGTTTCTAGCGCAGTAGGGCAGCTCGGGGTGCTTCTGAGCCTTGAGGCCCTGTCCCTGCATCTCCCCAGGCATGGTTGCTCTGATGACCCTCACTTGGTTCTCCTCATCAGAGGAGGTCGCAGTGCTGGGCAGGAGCCTCCTACTGCATCCCTCACTTTGCCCTTCCCCTTCCATGCCACCTTCTTTGATCTTAATAGCTCTGTAGCTCCCCTCTATTCCCTGCCCCAGACACTGTTACTTAAGGAAAGCAGAAAAGCTTTCATCTCAGCTGCGCCTTCTCCTTTATCCCTTTAGCTCCAACTCATCTCAAATGTACACAACAGTGTTGGTCAGTGAAGAGAAGTTCCAGAGGTGTTTGTTTTGCAGGTAGTGAGCTCTGATGATTTGCAGTGATGTGCATCACATATGTTTCGTTTGGGGATTGTTTTTATTAAGGTGCACTTAAGCATATCAACAAGGGTTTTTTTTTTTTTTTTTTTTACCATGTGTATGTATCTAGGTGATTAAATAAATGATGCAAAGATGTTTCTTGGTCCACTAGGAATGTGCTTCTGAGTTAGCCTATAAAATAAATGTCTGCTATGGAGCAAGGGCTCAATAACAATTAGCATTTAGCACAAGGCTAGTTAAATGAATGCATGACACATACATTCTGCTCAAAGGACCCCATTGCTTGGGGTTTTATTCACTGAAAAAAAACAAAAGCCCTTGTTTTTTATAAAAATGTGTAAGGAGGCACAGTGGCTGTGGATGGGGAGGGGAAGGGGAATTCCGCCCCTGCTGCCACCTCACAGATTCAGGAGAGCATGGACATACCAGACTCTTTCAATACCGACATGGTGTGCGTGTGTGCGGAAGTGTGGGGTCAGTCCACTTCTGCAATAGCGAATCCAGGTGTTTCTAATTCAACATAACCTTCCTCTGTTGCTTAAAGCTTCAGTAAGCTGTGTTCTAGGTACATAAAAGGATGGATGCCAGGTAATGCCAGCTTCTGCCAGCTCTTAATGACTAGCACATCTAATTGACTGTTGCACTAATGCATTATTAAACAATAATTTACTTTTTTTTTTAATAAATAAATTTCTTTTCCCATTGAAGCAGCTGAGTCCTAGCTCAGATTTGTGGGGAAAATGTCTACACTGTATTCAGGTGCTCTTTAGTGGTGTGAGCGCATGCATACGCAATTAGCCATGCCACATCTCACCCCTAACTTTCAGAAAAAAAATACATTCCCTTCTGTTTCCTTGTTTTTCAGTGCACTTACTCCTTTTTGTTCCACTCATTTAACCTCTAGCTAGCTCCAAGATAAACTGTTTAATTATGATCATGGTAGTGGCTGACCTGAGGCTTTTGTCTGGTTAGCAGGACTGACCTTTAGCGGATTTGCCTCCACCTCCCTGCTTTAGACTTCTCAGTGCTACAGGGGAAGTGAAGCGACTTGTTCTGTTAAAGCAGAGAGAAAAGAAATCATTATAAAAATAAGAATAATGTAAAATATCCTACCTAGCAAAATGTTTTACCTGCTTCCACATCCTTCGTCCCTTGTGCTCACCCTTAATTGCTCCCTGCAGGCTGACAGATGGAGCAGCGACTGTGTGAGAAACAGCCCATAGAGCTAGCGGAGCAGTGTTGGTGGTTCATGTTTACCCACCGTCTGGCGCACTGTGGCTAAGGAGTGCCTTGACAAGGTGTTGCTGCTTGATATTATCCAGTCTGCCCCGAGTTTGGAGAGTACACTGAAAAAATGACATTTACAAAGACTAAAGAAATAATTATAACAAGGAATAAGATATAACAAATGGGAGGGAAAAAAAAAAAAAAAAGGGTACAAGCACAGTCTTCCCAAGTCATTTAATCTTTGTTTATAAACAAACTGCATGTAAAAAGAAAGAAAAAACAGAGCTCTGTCAAACCAGACTTCTGTGCCATAATTCACAGAGTGAGTGTTGCTGACACTATTCAAAGGGAGAGAAATTCCTGCTTGTTTTGCATTACTTTTTATATAGAAGTTGCATCATAGCAACTTCTCAGTGTACATGGGTTAATCTTTTAATTGGGAAGCTTATCAGTATTTTTGCATAATTCATATATTTTGTAATCATTATTGTCACGAACTGAATTTCCATGATTTGGAGTTATAATTTCTGAATTTAGAATTACACCTGCATCCATGACAGGAAATATTTGCACCTGTTCGTGTAAAATGTTTAGCTGGCCCACTAAGAGAAGGCAGATGCTCTATAAAGTGAGAAAGCGGATGCCTAAAAGCGCCCCCCAGCAGCTCCGGGGATATCCGCTGCGCTAACTTTCTCAGCTTGGAATGTTTTATTGAGAGAGCAGCTGAATTGGCGTGAAGGTGTTTACACAGAACAGGGAGGCGAGGTGTACCCACCGACGGAAAATTGTAAGCGACTTCAGAAGGGAGCCTTTGAAGCCAAAGTCTTTTTGAAATACTGATAATGCTGACATGCTATTCAGAAGGAAATTGAGAGGATGAATATCAAGGGATATTGTTCTACATTAAATGTTTCATATACCGGAACATATGGTACAATGGAGATCTTAGACTGGTAGAAATGTAATTACGTGAGTACAATCGTGTCTCTGTGCTAATTGTACAAGGAGGTTCAAGTTAGAAGAATAACCTTCTATTTAATGTATTCATGAGCTGTGTTGACACTTGAACAAGAAATAGTAACTAGATAAGGGGCAAAACATATGGCTCATGGATTCCCATGAGAAGCTGAAGGAGCTTTCTTGTCTTCTCTAGGCAATACTCCTGGAAAACAGAGCCAGAGCAAGGGACCTGTCAGCACAAGTGCAGAGACACAGGCAAAAGATAAAATGATAGCTAAACTAGCTTTTTAAATAATACTTGCAAGAATTATCTTTAGTAGCAAGATGTTTTTAATGAAAATGGTTTTGATGCATTGTGTTTCAGTTTGGATTATTTTTTTTTTCTTTCTCCTAAAAATGCTGCTAAAGAGAGAACAATTAGTGATGCTAAAATCACTTGTCACAATGTGAGTAGTGTTGTGAATTTTGAAATGATTCATAGGTCATGAAATTTTCTGAAATAGTAACTGTGGACTCCGAAAACTCTGAAATTTTCAGTAGCCTTCTGTGTTTTTTTTTGTTCATTTGTTTGTTTTATTTTTATTTTTTTTTAACCTTTGCAGATCCAAAGCCAGAAGAAATCCTTTGAAGGTGAAATCTCATCTTAAATGTACCTGCAAAAAGCTTCCAATTTTTCTTCGTTTAGGAATTCCACCTGCATTACTTAGTGTTCTTTGAGCTTTGGATAGGCTCCCTCCCCATCCTCTTGACCCAGTGTCTAGTCTGTATTCTCCTCTCTCCCCACCTCGGGTCAAAGAGGAACAGCCATTTTGCATTTAGTCATGGCTAGCATCCACATAATTGAAAACAAAAGCAGATAGTGGCCATTTTATTAGTTAATGGGAGATGATATGGGGTAAAATTAGTAATGGGAGATGGATTATGAGTAAAATTTGACAGCTTTATATCACCCTTTACTGAGGCAGACGGTGCAATACTTGGTAACGAGTTTATGATACTCAGAATGACAATAACTGGCAGCCCTGCAGAGGTACCTTTCACATAGGGAGAGCAAAGTACCACCAAGAACGTGGAAAAGGAAGGAAGGGCATTGGAGGCACTTTGATCACAGCAGTTAAAAAAAGGGGCAGAAGAAAAATCAGATGTTAGGTTGCCGCAACCCCTTCCAACACCTCTCACAACATAACAGAGAAGTGAAAAACTTGGTTTCACTGAAGTCCTTGAGAAAATCAAAACCTAACCAAAGCGAGTTTTCCCAAATAGTCTAAATAACGAGCACATTGCAACCAGAGGGAACAGGCTGTGTTCAATTTTTAGCTGTGGGCTATGGTGCTGTCAGGACATGAATTTATATTATTACATTTAGCTATTATTTTTTAACGTATTCATAGTTGTGAAGGATATATTAGTTTTGCCTAGTTGATGCTCCTAATGCTTGGAACAAATTGTGACAGTCCTAAAACACGTGACTACCAGGAAAAAATAAATAAATAAATAAAAATCCCTGAGCAATTTAATTTGACGTTATTGATCCACCGTTTTTAATTGGTTTGAACAGCACTTCAAGAGAATCATTCTGTGTTTTGCCATTTGAGTTACTGTCTGGTTACTGTGCCGCAGTCTAGACACTGTCTCAGTTTCCAAAGGGCATGAGTGTCCCTGATGGTGTCTTCCTGCAGGACAGTATCAATCTGTACCGGGTAAGGTATTTTTGCCTGTTCATTACCTCTCCTTTGGTAATTAAATCTGCACAGTCACTGCGTGAGATTTACCTGGATCTTTAGGTTTACGTGTTTGCTCTCGTGCTTCCATTGACCTGGTGCATTTTCTTCTATTGAATGCATTCATGAGCTGTGTTGACACTTGAACAAGAAATAGCAACTGCGTAAGGGGGAAAATGCCCCGTAATAGCCCAAATGCACCGAGAGCCTCTCCACGCCAGCAGTCCCTGGTGGGCAGCCGCCAGCCTCCCAGGAGAAAACTCAGAGGTAGCATTTTCTGAGCATCCCGAGTCACAGTGGTGCTATCCTGGCTCTGCAGCGTCACACTGTGTAGAAATTCACCTTATGACGAGGACAGGACACAGTGAACCCTCTGTGGGTTTTAGAGCTGTGCAATGATGTTTGGTGGCAGAAACATGTCCCCATGTGCAGCGTGCTTTCTCCCACAAGATATCGCTGTGGGGTAAACGGCCTCCAACAGAAATTCAGTTACATGTTTCGTCTATTATAAAAACTAGCAAAATGAAGGGGACTTGCTTCTAATAGTGACTTTCTTCCCCAAAAGTGTTTTTTAAAGTTTTTATTTTTTTATTTTAAGAAAAATACTCTTCTACACAACGTATTTTAGTGCTTTTTTTTTTTTTTTTCCCTTCTCCTTTTTCCCCAGCAAAAAGCCCAAACAAGTTTACAGGCTTCTAGAAATCAAAAGTGAATAAGTTACCATAAAAAGATCAAAATATTATATTGTATATTCTGAACAAAACAGCACATTTTCAGGATCTTGCATCCATATTATACTTTGTGTTTCTCTTTTTCCACCTTCTCATTTAAGATTCTTCTTTCTAGATCTTAAAGAGTTCTTTGTTCAGGTTTTATGTTTATCGATTCAAAAAAGATTTCCTACTGGTGTTGTTTAAATATCAGGAGCGTCTTTCTAATTTACATGGTTGCAAAAGTGCCTGAATTGATGTTATGTTTATGTTAATCTGTAACCATTTTTGTTTGTGGTGGTTCAAAAGAAAAGATGAAATAAGCAGTAGGAATTTTAGTGAAACTGTTTCAAAGTGTTAGTGAATACATTTTGCTTGAAACTTACATTTTTCTGTTTTTTTTTTTCCTTATTCTTATAAAAACTTTTCTCTCTTTTTTTTTTTTTCCCTTGGATATTATCTTTTGCCTCTTTTTCTTTCCCTCTGGACCTAATCCACAGTTATCTTAAAAAAACAGAAAGATTGTTCTTGACTTTATGAACTCTGAAAGTGGTCCAGTGTCTGAGCCTCTTATTGCTCACCACTGTTCCCATCCTTCATAATCTCTTTCTCTTTGTATTTCTTTTCCTCTTCCATCTTTGAGTCTTCCAGTTCTTTTGAATGAGTTGTTTTTTACACTTGAGAACCGCAGGGATTGTATACATTATGGAGGACAAATATCAGACCCAACCCAGGAACTTTCATACTTAAGAAGCCCTTAAACACTCAAAATGGAGGTGAGCCACACATCCAACAAATGCTGTTAGCACTGTACAGTGCTAGCATTTCAGAGAAGCAATACAATACAGAGGTACTGTGTAGCAGGCAAGAAGACCTTCAGCCATATCCATCCTCTAGTTGTGAAGTGGTTGCTTTTTTGTTGCTTTTATTTTCATGAGAAAACTATGTTGAATGCATTTGACAGAATGCAAGGTTTTTAACTGTTGCAGTGAGAGCACGTATTTCCCTGTTTTTGGCATTCATTTTTACTTTGCTCAAATTAGTCATCCATTCCCCATTCACTGTTTCCTCTTCCTTCTGCTCCTCCTTGTCCCTTCCCTATTTCCATTTTCTTTCCCTTTACCTCCCCGTTCCCTAATTACTCATTTAAACAGGATTTTTCTGATAAAAACATGTGAACAAATATCTGCACAAGTGCAAAGAGAGAGAAAGGAAAAACAAACCTGAAGATAGTGTGAGGAAACATGAATGGGAAGAGCAGCATGTGCCGTAATACCAAGCAGAAAATGAGTTAGTGCCTCATTTATTGTTAAAATGGAGCATATGGACAGCATGGTGCGTTGCTATCAGAACATGGTGTTAATTAAAGTAAACATAATCTATTTGTAAAATGATAATGTCTGTAAAATTGACAAATCTACAGAATCTAGTAAACTTTTTTTTTATGCATTTGGAATTGGAACAAACATCTTCAGTTCTTTCTACTTCACATTTATCCGCAAAGCCTGGGCATTTTCTTGCGTGCTATTCATTACATAAGTGCTTAGTACCAAGTGATTCTTAATGATATGATAGTCATATTTATTTAAATAGGAGTTGGAGTTTTTCAGAATCCTACTCCAAAGTAAGAAGTCAATTAACCAATGCATTTCTAATTGGTTGGAAATAATATTTCTGAGGAACTCCTCAACATTAAGAAAAAGAAATAGATGTACTGCATAAATATAATATTTATATAGCACATATATGAGTAATATATTAGAAAGACTTATGTGTATGTTACATCCTACATCCTTTACTCAGATGACTTTTTTTGTCCTGAATGCTGAAGGACAAAAAACTCCTGTGGGTCCTCACTGTCCGTAATCTTTTTTAAGCACTGCTTAGCTCAACATAAAACTGATGGTAACTGTCACATTCTTATATTTCCAAACTTTCAAGATTCCCATCATTTTCCTTTCATATAATGTTGCTTTACATTGAGGCACTAACTATTTCAATATACCATCTACACCGTCACATTAGAGTTGATAAACTCTTCTCATCACTGCTGTTATGTTCTGGAAAGGCATTACCAGAATATGAGTAGCAGATCCCATTGATGCTGGGAGCGCTGACATTTAATGGTATTAGTTTTGCAACCAGTTTTTCATTCAGCTGACACTATTACTCAGGATGTGGAACATCTCCTTTTTTCAATTCCAGAATATCCATTTCCCTGTTTGATTTACCTTTAAGAAGGGAAAGCAAGGACTACCGCAGAAATAGATTACTGTGTGCTTTTGCATAAGCCTTAAATCTGGCTTCCTGAGAACTTTGGTATCTTCTGTAAGGTTTATTATTTGCCCTATTTATGCTTGTAACTTTAACTTGCAATGTATAAATTAGAAGACAGACTATAAAAGACTGAGTGCAAACTTCAGAATGATTTTTCCCTTCTTTCTTTCCAAAGCCAAGCTCTCTACTTTAAAGTGTCTTTTTTTCATTTTTATCTTGGGGCAGTAGCGCTTATTAGAATATTAGGTCAATCTTCTTATAAACATGCCTTGTCATTTAAACCTTTCTTCATTCTTACTGTGCTAGAAATCTTACTGTTATCATTTTCTGTTGAGTAATTACTTTAAGTGCATTAGTAAAGACCAAATCTGTGTTTTCCATTTAATAGCATGCCTGGCCGTACACAAAAGAGACAGTTTTGGAGTTCTACATTCCTTCCCTCCTTCCTCACCCCAAGGTATGTAAAATTACCCATGGATATACCATACAAAAGAATGACTAGAGAGCAATTCTTATAGGTTATCGCATAAAATGAGTAAAATAAACAATTCAGAGTTTTGATAAGATCATAGCCTATTAGGCGATCATTTGATTTTATGACGATAATTTCTTATAGCAACTCTCACTTTCTCCCGTCATCTGCTTTTCCTTCCAGCTTCTTTCTTTACCAAATGTCACCGAGTCTATGACCAGTTTCTTACAAGACCGAGCTCACTAAGCTTTCCGGCACGGATCTGAGCAGCGGAGCCCTTTATTCTTGCCCCTTTGGTCTCCCAGCTCCCTGCGTGACTCGCACTTGGTTCATGCTGAAGGGCAGAGCTCTCTTTCCATCGGCTTTTTCTTTTTTTTCCTTTTTTTTCCTCCGTGATCTTTACTCTGAGATACGGAAGCTCTTGATCTGTCCCTTTCATCTGAAACGCCATCAGAAAGACTTCTGCGATTGAAGCAGCATCTTCTCTTTGCAGCGGCACAATTTGTGCGCACCTATCGCCTAAAAAGCATTTGTGTGCTTGTGCACACATTTTCTGTTGTGTTCTCACGAAAAAATGAACCAAGAATGGTCTGAACCTGCTTCCCTCTGAAAGACCTCAGACTCCCTCTAACTGCCATATTTATTACCTGCAAACTTGTACGGCATAAGGGAATATAATGACAGACAAATGATCTAAATAATTAATGTTAAACCGCCTACATTATGTGACTCAACATCTGGCACATTTACAAGGAGAAAACATGAGAATTTTTATGAGAAGAGTCTCTGCTTATCCACTGCAGCTAATGCTTAGGATCTAAACATACTGACATGTTTCTTAAGCTTAGCTATTACCCAGTCTCCTTCAAGACTGCTAAGGAAACATGATTTCATTTCTTTGTCAGTTAAGAGTGTTTTTATTGATGTTTGCCATATGGGAATGTATGTATGTTCCAGGACCTGAAACTGTCAAATCAGTCTACAGAGCTAAAACTATAAAATAACATCTCATTCCTTATATTAGAAGACTGAGTAAGACCAGAAATCATGTGAGATGATCAGAAAATAGCTTCAACTTAATTCTGCATTGATCATAATTTCTTGAAGGTGCTGTGATAAATCGTGTAAAAAATATTTATAGCTCTCACAAAATAAACAGATTTTAAACAATCATGCGCTGATGGAAATGTTTGAAATCTTTCTGAGCAATATGAAAATCATAGAATCACATAATGCTTAAGGTTGGAAGGGACCTC
>VZSV01000064.1:3169226-3241871 GCA_013398735.1 Nothocercus julius | reverse complement strand
CCTCTGGGCGCTGCCATCCAGCCAATTCCTAATCCACCTCACTGTCCACTCACTTATCTATAATAGGCATAAATATATTTACAAATGAGAGAAAATAGATGTTTCTTGTAAAGTGTGCTTTACCTTCACATTCCCCTGCTCCTTACAACAGCAGTTACATGCAATCCCTTAGCAAAATATGGTACTTGAAGCGCACAGATTTTGCCAGCTTTGTGAGGACCCTTTGGAGCATGATTGTGAGACACCAGGGTGAGGGCACCATCCCTAATTGTATTTGATACAGCTGCATCCGAGTCTAAATCACTAATGTAATGCTCTGATGTAAAAGATGTGTAGGCACATTTGTGCTGACACAAATACAATTTAAAAGAAAAAAAGGAAAAGCCCCATTTAGATAGATTAGGGAGATCTCCCATACAATGCTTCCTAGAATTCTCTGGACTTTTAAGATATTACAGCATAATCTCATGCTGTCAGGTTTTGTTTTTTCTTTATTTCTTTGTTCTCCTACTGGGCGATGGGTTGCAGGTTGCAGGTTAGATAATTCTGCAAGGATACATAAGCCTTTCTTTATGATTTAGCACTTACCCATGTCATTTTTCCCTGATTTTGTTGACGTATTTGCAGCTACAAAACGAGACTAAAATGTTATGGTGAATCTGTTAATTTTGAAAAAGAACTGTCACGGAAGGAAAAACTGTATTTTATCATGCATAAGGAGTATTTGAACAGTTTAAAGCCTGCCCCTTCCCCCAGGATATATGTATTGCCACAAAATTAAACAGAATTTTATCCATTTACAATGTCCCCCAAGATCAAATTCTCCAAGTACTCTTAAAAAACAACAAAAAAAAGAACTCATATTTTCCTCAGAATCTTGAGAAAAAAAATCTAAGACAACTAATATGAAAATTACTGCAGCAAAGTGCTCCAGCTTTCATATATATTGGTAAAATGTTTTCATGGATTGATAGAGAAGAAACACATTTCTTTCTGCAATTTCTCTTTGCTCAGCAGTAACTTTATAGCCGAGTGAGCAGAAAAATACCCATTTCAAACGAAAAATACTGTATTTCCTTTCCTTGTCTTCCTTCCCAATTGGCTATTAAATGAAAATCTGCACTAAACTTGCTCAGCCTTCTTAATGCACAGTGGAGAAGTTGTAAGAAGTTGTACAGTAAAAAATTAAGATTTTGTGTGCATGTGTGTTTTAGTGTGTGTGTGTTTTTTTCTTGACCTTGTAGAGGAGACTGTGTAACAAACTTGCTGTTTTGTTAAGGGTGAATATACCAGGTTCACTTACATTTCTGCTTCACTTTCTTATGTTGGAAGGGGCTTGTTGTTCTAACCGGAAGTAAAAAGAATCACTGAAATGAACAATTTGCTTTGGTTTGGATTTAGTTTTCTAGGGACCAGCGCTGGAACACTAGAACTCTACTGCCAGGCTGTACAAGTTATTTCATTTATGTGGTGACATATGAAAACCAGATTATTAAAAACGCCATGGCAGACTTCTGTCATTTTTTTTTGCAAAAAGCAGGTTCTTATGCACCAGTTTTAAATTTATTCAGCAACATGATATTTCTTTGTCCAAATATTTCCAAACACAAAACAAAAGTACAAGCCCACCACAGTCAGAAATAAAAAAAAAAAAATAAAATAAAAATAAAAAAAAAAATTGGAAAAATAGATGAGGACAAGATATTGCAGGTATAGAAACAAGATATGTTAAATGGGAACACATCCAGTGAAACAAATATATAAATGCTGATTTATATCATCAGAAGTTTCTGTCATGTGTCTTTGTCTGATTTAGCAGATCTACATCAAATATACTGCAGTGTGTCTTTTGAAAGAGCCTAAAAAAGGCACGTACACACACAAAAAAAGGGCATAAACCCTTTGAATTTGGAGTAATACAATGAGGTGAAGATAATACATACCGAAGAACCATTCCAGGAAGACTGCACAATACTTTAGTACTAGTGGTATTTTTCAGCTTGTCATTGTTTTAATGAGTAGGGTTATCTAAAAACAAATAATGAAAACACACGTTTCCTGTGTATACAAGTCTAAGCTGGTGATATAAAAAGAACTGCTTCAGAAACGTACAGTCTTTCTAATTTCTTTTAAGAATGGAAAACCACAAAAGCTAGGAAAGATCAAGGTAGATTACTTTTCTGCTTGTGTATCAATAGAGTTATTAATATGTGATTATTGGCATTTACAGAATAGAAATATTTCAAATATAAGAAATACCTCCTCTTTCTTCTGTTACATGTTTTCTAAAGCTTTAAAGAGGCTGAGCATTAAGCTGAGTAAGGCCTTATATCCCCTGGATCTTTTGTGAAACATAGAAATGTAACTCTATTTTGCACTCCACATTCCTCTTCTTGCAGAACCCTTGTGTCTCCTTTGGCAGCTGATGATCTTTTTCTCTGTGATCTTTGCAGAAAACTTGTTGCCCCCGGAACAGAGAAAGGAAGCATGCTGGTGAATGCAGTTAATTTGACTGGCAAACGTTACCAATTATTGACTAAAAATTAAATCAAAGAATCCAGTTAAGAAACACTGCTGCCTACAATCACCTATTTTAAATAGGTGCTATGTGCTATTTTAAATATAAGCAATAGAAGAATGTTTTTATTTGTTATGAAAGTACGACAGATCTGTAGATCAAGAACACATCAAAACGAGAATCACAGTGCAGTGGCATTTTTACAAAGTCAGTCCTTAGAGAATATCATTTTTTGAAGTATGAGGTTATGGCCTGATCAAGGACCAGAAGGCCACCTTAGTGAAGGGTCATGTAGTAGACAGGTAGACAAATGTTTTAAAATAAAGTTAAAAAAAAAAAGAAAAAAAAATGTTTTCTTTTAGAGAAAATGGGAGATGTGTAAAAAGAAAATCAGCGATAAGAATAGGGAAAAAGGCACTGAGAGGTTTAAAATATGATGGGAACAACCTGGTAAAGCTGGATCAGCACTAACTGAGGAGGGGGAAAAAAAGAAAAAAGGAGAAAGGATCATTGAGTTATTCCTAATTACTTTTCAGAATAGAAAGGGAACTGGACTAGTTGTCTACTAAGACAAAAATGTTCAGCACTGAATTCTCACCCTGAGGGATCAGACCAGCTGTGAGATGACTATTACATATGAGTTCCTTACACAAAATACTAAACAAAAAAGAAAGGTTTTGAACACATACTGTACATCCACTCACTGCTGAAGGGTTTGGAAAGAAAGCAAAAAGTACTTCATTCCCTTCCAAAAATATACCATTTATTCATAACAAATTTCAGCAAGTCACATCTGCCTACAACAGGAACTGATCCCTTAACACCTGGAAATATTTTCCAGTATCTCCTTCACATTGCACATTTTCAAGGTGCAATTTCTCCATGAATTCTGATTACTGAATCCTAAGAGGGATCATCCCTAAGGGGACAGTTCAAATTCTTATCTCTGGCTCAAGCTCTACGTTTTTCAAATTCTTTTGTCGTGAGGGATGCTGTAGCTATAAACTTCCCATTGTAGCGGACTGGTCAGCAAGAAAGCTGCGTGGACATTAATGTTTATTAGCAAGCTTTTCAGCAGAGTCATAACTAAAGTGGTCTAAGCTTTAAAACTCTCCAGTGCCAGCTGGAGAATCAGAAAATGTGCATGAGGCTTTAATTAACTGTAAAATCTGAAGTGAACTGCATCGCACAATACCTGGGGATTTCAATGAAGAACGTACATATGTTCTCTCTGCTAATTGAAGATGAGCTGCGTTTTAAGGGATTGCGTCCCCTGAGGTCGTAGAGCCAGAGAGAGCAGAAGACAGGAGAAGAATTTTAAAGGCCTAAAGTAAACTTTCTGTTAATGGCCTGCCCTTTGCGAGCAAAGTGTATTAACAAGTTATCTCTGAGATGATTTCCTGCATGTTGTGAGAATTTTATATGGAGATAGGGATGAGGCACAAAAGGAAACTTTATTATTTGTCTTCCTGTCCATAAAATATACAATTTTAAGGCTTTTTATAGTTCTGTGGCAAAACTCATATTTAGGATTTTCTTTTGCTTTTTCATTAAGCCTTACTTTTTCACAGAGGCACAAGAACTAGCAGATTGCAGGGGATTTTTGGCATGTAACAGGGACAAATGGCAATTGCATATCCTAAAAAAAAAAATGTGGATTGTCCCAAAGGGGGTACTAAGAGATTGTTAGTAAGAGATTCCAGCTTTCACATCTCTTCTCCTGCTTTCCAGTCCACAATGTTTAGTCACTGGCTCTCTGTCCAACAGCTGCAATACTTTCCCCTCTAAATAACTTTGCCACATGCTGGGCGGTATCTGTACGAGCAAGCAAACTGGGTCTTGCTCCTCAATTAAGTAAGCTTTTCCAGCTGCTCTTCCTGCAGTTTCTGCTGTCTCTCTAAGATGAGAGTCAGGAGTACAGAAAAAGCATGACGAGCTGCAATCTGGAGCCAAAATTCAGCTGCCTCCAGTCCTTCCCTTGGGGTAAGACAGTGACATTGCTGAGCAATCTGGCATCCTAAACATCTCAGTATAAAGAGACATATTAAAAACAGGGGAGCAGCTGCAACATTACATAGATGCACTTCATTCATGATGCCGTGTTACAGCACCTCATGAAAAGTGTTAAGCACACCTAATTTCATATTAAATTGTTGCAGAGAGGAGGTGAGAGGAAGTATTATTTCTTCCAGATTTATGAGGCCCACACCAGTTGCTTGTGGAAGTTTGTGGTATCTGCTATTGCAGGTGTCTGAGACACATGTGACGGGTTGTGGGGGAAAAAAGGTGTGGTGCAGATTAAAAGGGCAGTGGAAATTGCTTTTAGGTGCTCTGTGGGGAGCAGGAGTTTACGGCTTATCCAGAATGGTTGAATTCCACTGAGGAGAAAAGCCAGGACTGGGGACAAGAAAGCATTAACTGATTAAGTTTGCAGGGAAAGAAAATGCCTGAAGGGCTAAAAAAAAATGCAGGGAAGCAGAGAAGCAGATATGAAATTGAGGAGTCTCAGTGTCTGGATTAATATGTTAGGAAGGGGGTATGAGAAAGAAAGAAGTGTGCGAAACAGCCTGGAGAAATATATTTTCAAGTCTATCTCCATGTGGGAGAAATAGACTGGATTTGTTTTTTCCTGTTTGTCTTTATCCTTGATTCTTCCAGAATTGGTGTGTTAATGAAGGAGTAACTGCTGAATTTGAGTGTATAACCGGTTAAGCCAAGTTGAAATGGGCTGTGAATATGGATTATTTTGTAAGCTGCTTGAAGTTTTAGTGCAGTTTACACAGGTTGCACTTAAGTTTAGCTTAATAAGCAGCTGGGTGAGAAGAGCATTGGGCAGTGTGCAGCACCATCTGAAACAGTGTGTCCCCAACCACCGGGGTCAGAAGGCAGCTTTCCTATACAAATGGAATAAAATGAATGTGCATTAATAAGTGTCTATAAAGGTAGATAGCTGTCGTGACAATTCACTGCTAAAATCAAACAGTTAGCAGTTATGTAGCCTCAGTTATGTCAGCAACATAATTACAGTTTGTCTTACACTTGGGACAGTTTTGAAAATGCAGTAGAAAATATTGCCAACATAATCTGAAATGGTACCTGGTTGCTGAAAAATAATGATCCTGTTAAGATATATTTACATTCCATTTTGCATTTATTTCCTATGATGCTATTAAAAAAAAAAAAAAAGGCACAACAAAACAAACAACCAAACAAAAAACTATTCAGGAAGGAATTGAGGAAAGTAAATAAACTGAGTCTCTCAGCACATAAAATATTAACTGGGAAGGGAAAACTGTTTACATTTCCTTCATGTGAAGTGTGTGCCACATATGTAAGAGGAACACATGAAACATAAAAAATTTAGCATGCATGCCTCAGATGGTATTAATGATCTGGCTTCCATTAACTTTAGCAGGCTAAAGATCTAGCGCCTAAACTAGAGGCTCAGGAGAGAATTAATTTGGGTCATTTTTCTTGCATCCTCAATTCCAAATAAGAGAGAAAGAATATGTTATGGACACTGAAAGTGCATTAGGTGTTACTGCTGCTGTTAGCATTGAAGAGTCAGGACTACTACAGCCCTCCTCGTTTTTTCTACACTTCATGGAAGTTGAACAACTGATGTAGTTTCTGTTCGTACAGAGCTATACTTTTGTGCTTATTAGTGCTATCACTATTTGTCCTTTTGCTAGTATCTTAATATTAGTTTGACAGACATGTCCTGTGATGAGTAAACTTAGCAGTGTTAGAATTCTAAGATATTTTTTTCCTCATGTTCTCTATTTTAATTCATGCCTGCTGACAGGCTGGACATGTATTTACTTGTTCTACTGAAGCACTAACTCCGGGGCCAGCTCAAGATCAATATGCAATTTCAAGCGCGGTTTCCATTGATGAGGGTGCCCAACCTGGCAGCAAGCACAGCACAAGAAAGAAGCCCCTGGGTCATCCAAATCCCCAGCTGTGTGAAGACACAAGGGGCTGAAATCATAATGTCTTTCAAGGATTAAAGTGTGCGTCCCTCTCCCTTCCCCTGAGAGAACCGAGAGAGCTCCTGGGGCGGTCTCCTCTCTCTTTTGTTCTCCTCTACCTTTGAACTGCTCGCGGAGACCTGTCTGCCCTTCTTAGTTACAGAATAAATCTCTTGTGCATTTCAGCCACGCTGTCGTTTTGGTATGCAGCTTGTAGAGCCTGGAAAACCAGACACTGCCGCTCTAGACACAAAGTTAGGAAGGTGCTGGACTCGGGAGCATTTTTCATTCTTTGCATCTCGTTGGGGGAAGGCAGGATATCCTTGAGCGTCAATGACTCTGTCAGAAAGCAGGGTTGTATTTACATATTATTTGCATACTGTAAATAGTTGTGTGCTTCTCATGAATCTTGCATAAAGCCAGCATATCATCTGGCATAATGTGCCAAATGGAAAAGGTTTGCTTAAGTTTTATTAAAGAAATAGAATTTGGATTAAGTATCAATCTGCTAAGCACTCTTCTGCAATCAAAAAATATCTTTGTTTGTTTTAGTATTTAGATTGTGGCAATACTGAAATTATACTAAGCAATTAAATTTCCCAGACGTAGAGGAGATGCAATCCTTATCCATGTCAAATCTAAAAGCAAAATTAAAAAATACTGAAAAGAGTTTTAAAGAAAAGCAAGAAGCAGCCATTGCAATTCATAAAAGCAAGACTATCTTTTTTTTTTTTTTTTTTCAATGACCTTAAATGCTTATTTACTAAAGAAGGGGAAAAAAGAAATATATATTTATATATTTATTAAAAAGAGGAGTATTACTTGATTCCTGTTTTCTGATTTTCCCTCTCTCCATTCCGCTCGGAGACCAGTCCAATGAATCCATATGCGTGTCCTCAGATCCAAGAAACTAAATCGTTGCCATTGAAGAACTCCAGAGGGTTGTGCACTCCAAAGTATTGTAACTGCACTGTTCAAAGATTAAAGATAAGATTGCCCATATAATGTTTATGCTGCCTTCCTCCGAAGCGAGTTCCTGACTGAAGCGCTCCATAAAACGTGACCTTCTGGGTTCCCACACTGTGCATGCAAACTAGGCCACTCTGCCAGAGCCCTGATGAGCGGCAGCGCCAGTGATTTCACAGGGCTCAGAGCAGCAGCATCTGACACTGAATCTCGCCAGCTAATTGCATCCTTTCGTTGTAGAGCATGTGGGTGGCACTGAAGAAGGTGTATGTGTATTCTTAGCAGGCAAAGGGCTCTAGCAGACCCATGGCAGGGAGCTGAAATCAGGTTGGGAAAGCCAATAATACCACTAGTTGTCTCCCATTTCTCTGTCCGATATTGCCACTCCAGCACAGGCATTATCTGATCTGCAAGAAATATTTATCCCAGGGCTGGGTGATAATAGCATCTTCAGCTGTCCAATTTCAGTCATCACCAAATATCTGTTAGAGTGCTAAGGCTCATTGTAAATTGGAAAAAAATGAGAAAATTGCCTAGAATCTGAATGCACTTTACTGATTTTTTGTTTTTGTTTTTGTTTCTCCTGAGTTATGCTAAGATAGCATTAAGATATTCAGGCCCAAATATAGAAATGGATCCTGCTTTACTTAGTAAAGAATTGTTTTTAAATCACTACTCTTTGCAAACCCAGGCAGCTACAGTTCTGTTTTGTTTTTTTTTTTTGTTTTTCCAGTGAAGGCTGTGGTAAAGAACAGATTATTTTTCTCTTATGATTCAGCATAATTTCTGCCTTTCAGACATTTCTGCCTTCTAGAAAGAACCTGTAATTCCTGAATTGTCAGTAAATATCACAAATGGTTTGATTAAAGTTTTTTTTTCTTTCATTATTAATATTCTTATAAAACAAGGTTGCTGGATTTCTGCCTTTCAGTCTTGGGTAATACAGGTGCTATCTAGACCCAAAACAGGCCAGGGGGAGGACACAGTTTGAAGAAATGATGGTGGTGAAAAATGATTTCAGAATCTTAGGACCCAAATTATAATGCCATGTTTAGGAAACTGAGGGAAAAAAAAAAGAATACATGAAGAAGAAGACAGCAGTGGGGAAAAAAAAGTAACGTAAAGAAGTAATAAATGAAAACCCTATGCCTTTATCTACAAAAATACTGTGAAATTCATTTTAAGAAAATCTCATTCTCTCTTTTTCATTATTCCCCCCCTCCCTTTTTTTTTTCTTTTATAAAACCATTTGGGCTGTGCTCTCTTGCTACCTTCTTTATTTTGTTTCTGCCTGACACATGCAGTCTTTGCAGCCCTGCCTATTAGAAGCTTAATCTAAAATAATTAAAATAAAAAGTGAGAACAGATTTGGAAACAGACATTCTATCCTAATGCCTGAAGCTTTAAAGAAGGCAGAAGTGTCTCAAGAGCACCTCTAAAATCAGGTAAGTTAATAATCTAGGAGGTGCAAGGAGAGAGACATATGTGGTGGAAAAAATAAGAGGCAGAATCAGGGCTGAGAGGTTTAAAATGAAAAGATAATTCTGGATATATACCTATTAAAAAAAAAAAAAAAGAACGGGCAGAGAGATTTGGGTATTGGGTGGGAAAATTAATTCACAAAGGAGTTCATTGAAGATAGCTCTCCTACGTTATCACAGCAGTAAGGAGACTCACTCCACTAAGTTACAACTTCGTAGTTTCTGATGGTCCCAGCTGCTTGAAATCCTTCTTTTTCTATTTTCTCCTGTTCTTAAGTAACTAACACTCATCTCAAGGTTCTCCATGTTTTCTTTTCCCCTTTTGCCCAGTAAGGGATCAAGAGCAGGTCACTTTCTTCTTAAAAGAATTTCTGTCTTCTTGCTTCAGTCCCAGCCCATATTCCTGCTGTGAGGTTATTGTTTCTTTCAGTATGGGCTTGTGACCCTTTCTTTGTGGTAGAAGAGTTAAGGAGTTAACCTCCTTTCCTTAGCTCTTTTCTTTTTTGCACCTTTCAGCAGTTTTCTGTGTGACTCTTTTAAGAAAGAAAAAGCAAAGGCTGAGTAAAGAGGCTAGATGAAATGATCTCATGATACTTCACCTCATCTTCTGCAAATTGTATTTTGAATCCCATCATCTTTTGAAACCATAAGGCCTTCCGCTATAATTTCTTGTGATAATATTTTTGTCCAAGTGTCTGTATAGAAGTGTGGAGTAACAGCCGTGATTCTCTGAGAATGAAAAGTGAGAGGCAATTGATTTCTAAATTAAAGTATATAACATTCCCATATTCTTTGCTGTTATTGAAAGAGTTCAGTTGCCTTATCAAGCCATAACAGTAGCTAAATGCTCTTAGCTTCTCTAATTTTTTTTTTTTTTTTTGAGTAGGCATTTTTAATTCTGCAGTCCTGTACTATTCTTACTCATGGAGCAGTGACAAATGTAAATACAGTGGTAAAATTTACACTTTTGAAGTGATAAGGTGAAATAACCTTACGTGTGTGTTAGAAGGAAGATGTTAGACTGTGTAATCAATGTCAGGTAGCTCTATTACTAAGGTTTCTATGCCTACAACAATTCAATGCTTTTTTTTTTTCATAGCATTACTGTTTCTGAAATGTGGTTCTATTGTATCCGTGAGCTAGATTTCTACCTAAACTTCGGAAAGCAAGACTTTTTTTTTTTTTTGGTCATCTTGGCTTGATGTGTTGCAATGGCTCCATTATTCCAACACTAATGACACAGTATTTTTCTTCCTCTGTCTGTTTTCATCTTAGGTGTAATCCACTCTTGAACAAGTGCACAGAGGAAGTTTTCACACACTTGGGATTCTCTCATTGAAAAAGCCTTGAGATAATTTTAAGAGAGCTTCTTCATGTCACTATAAAGCAGCTGATGTTCTTCAAAAAGCCACAGAGTGTGCTGATGACATGCTAAATTTTCATTTGCTCTCAAAACAAGAAAACAGGAATACTCTGATGAAAACAGTAGTGTATGTTATCTGCCAGCAGTATGAGGCCATTTTACTGAACAAGCAGATAACATACCCCTGATTATAGAGGTTGATTGAAACATAATTCAGCTGTTCTGTTTGCATGCAAAACATGATCCTGATATTTCAAAGTGACTGAAAAAAAAAAAAAGAGTCAAGGAAAAATCACAAGTCCAATTTTTATACTGATGTGATGGAAAATATGGTTCATAAAATCTCAGAGGGTATTTCTGACAAGACTTCTGTAAACACAATGGTAATAGATAAAATAATAATAGGTGAAATAGTAATGAACATAAAGTAAGCGATTTGGTGTTTGTGATGTGTGGATCATGATATGCACGTGTCTGAAGAGCTAATTAGATTTTATAATGTAGCTGGCACATCAGCAGCCAGAATTTCAATGCACAATAAATCTGAAGATCAACAACTTCAAAAAATCCTTGATGTGGTCACTAAAAATAAAATGTTTAGATTCATTTGAAGAACTATGCCAACTCTAAGCTATACTTATCCTTCTTTTGTCCTTCAGGCTTGGCTATTGGCTCCTGCTTCTCTTCTGTTCCCTCGCAGGCCCTGTGTGAGGTGAGACCTTTGGCTGTCTTCTGCTCACGAGTCCCACAGGCTCTAGGAGCTCTTCTTCCCGAGGAGACCTGCTTGCTTCTAGGAAAAATGCAGTTTTGCCCATTCCAGAGGTGCTTCCATGGCATTCACACAAACACATTAATTGAGGTTAGGAGGCACCTCTGGAGTTTGTCTACTCCAGCAGAATGCCCAAGGCTGTCCCTGTTGAGTTTTTTAGTATCTCCAAGGATAGAAGCTCCGCAAAATCTCTGGGCAACCTGTTCCGGTGTTTGAGCACCCTCTCTTCCTTCCTTTAAATGAAATTTCCTGTGTTTCAGTTTGTGCCCATTGCCTCATGCCCTTTCACTGGCTACAACTGAGAAGAGTCTGTCCCTGCTTGTTTTGCTCCCTCCTGTCATGTATTTGTACACATTAATAAAATCCGACCCTTAGCCACCCAACCTTCTCTTCAAAAGAGTATAATGCCACTTTGAACAGCTTGGAAATAAATCACAGGCAGCTTTTAGAAAAAAATGTGTTTTTTTTTTTTTTTTATTTTCTTGTCCATTGAAATACCTAGATGAGGTGTCTTATTTGAAGATGTAAAATATGAAATATATTTTCCTTCATTTGCAAGCAACTTTCTGTCCAGTCGGACAGAACCTTCCCTTAAAACATTTTACTTCTTGATAAATATCTGTTACAAAGTACAACTGAGGTGTAACCCCAGGGTGGATTTCTTTAGTCTTCTGAGGAGTCATATCCAGTGCCTACTGCCTGTTCTATCATTAACAGAGACTATACGTAATACCCAGATAGCAAATACCATAAATACCTATATTAATACCCATATAAATAATTACTTAGCAGTGCACTAAGTCATAATGTCCTTGGATAATCAAAGGTCACAGCTTTCCTATTTTGTAGATTCCTTCTTCCTGCAGTTCTGATAAGTTCAAAAATCTTGGTTGGGGCATATCAGATAGCAAGGCGCATGTGCTGATCCTCGTTACCTATCTAACTGTTGACTTTGCTTGATAGTTTTTCTAAATATGTGACTAGGCATAAGTTTCAGCAATCCAGCTGTGTAAGTTGAGTATACACTTAATGAAGAGCTTGTTATTCCATTTGTTATTTCACATGTTAGCAAACAAAATCAACTCATACTTCAGCTTCCTATTTCACATTTGTGCAACTCTTACCAAAAAAAAAAAAAAAAATTAGCATTTAAGTGACAAAGACATTTATGCCAAAATGTCCAAGATTTATGCTTATGGAGGAAATCACAGAATGGTGAAAGATTATACATAAAATCCTGAAAGCAAAAGAATAGGTTAAAAAAAAAAAAAAAGTTGCAAAAGGAAAAAAATAATTTATTGATCTGGTACTAACTGAAATGAAAAATCCTCAGTAGTTTGTTGAAAACTAGAGAAGGCCTTCTCACTTAAGTACAGAGAGATGAGCCTCTGATCATAACTGTCTTTATTGTACTTCAGTCTAATAAAAAAAAATCTGAACAAAAAAAAAAAAAAAAAAACTGTGGATGTTGAAACTAATTTGAATGCTTCGGCTTTCAAAAATAGAGGAATGTTCCCCAAATAGATGCAGGTAAGCTTAGGTATGCTAGCTTAGTTGGAAATAACTGATTTTGCACAAGCTCATGTTGAACAGAGTCATTCCTGCATTCTGTAGGTTTCTGAGACCTCCACAACTATTCCAAACATAATAGAAATACAAGTTTAAGATGGTTCCAGGTTCATTATTCTGTTTTCAGCCATGATCAGCTGATTACCCATCATCATCTGTTGCAAGCCAGCTGTCAGCTTACAGGGAGATCATTGAAGTCAGTTTGGCTGAGCAAACAGAGTTATTTCTGAACTGAATGTCAATTGGTTTCCAAAGCAATAGAAGCAATAAAAGTGGTGATGTCAGTAGCAGTAATCAAGCTCTACAGGCAAGCATTATTTTGCTGCTCTAAATCATATTAAACTATGCTTTGATTAACTATGAAACAATTTCTGCTCTACAGGTTTAAGCTTCTCCTTCGATATTTGAATGAAATTGTGTGTCATTGATAGATTAGAAAATTTGGTTTCAAGAATCCAGAATGAAGAGCTTTGTTTAGAGCTTTTTTTTAACTCATATTTTAGATTGTTCTTAACACTACTGTATTAATGACTTCATTTATCTACTTTTATGGAAGAGAGAGAAAAAAAAAAAAAAAAGAATTCTCGTGTTAAATTCAACAGTTGCTTAAATTTTCCAGTAGTCTTTAAGCAGTAGCTGAGAGAGGGCTATAATCTGTTTAGGACTGTGCCAGCAGCAATAGGTATATAGGAGCTATGGTATACTTGTTGTGTAAATTTTGATTCGTTTGGACACGTGAATCTATATATCCTGTTCATGGATGGCGGCTCTGCTTTCAGGCAACACGGATTGCACTGCAAATGTGCAGCGGAAGTGCAGTATGTTGCTTGTATAATTGATTGCTGGATCGAACAGATTCATAGCTGTGATTTTCCAAAAAGCTGCAGTTTGTCTGGAGTGGTTATTCATTTCCCTGCTGTATGTTTGCAAAGCCCAGATAAAGCTAGAAAGTTCTCTGCCTTAACAAAGGAATATATTCAGGGATCTTCCACACACTTTCCCATCATGGGTAACCGTGAGCAAGATTGAAAGAAATACAAGAGCAGCAGAGAATAGGAAACAGCAAACTGAGTTTGAATCAAAATAGTGCTTAAATTGTATTTCAGGATGAATTTAAGCTTGAATATGCACCTGGGATGAATGGCAGAGCTCAGAAGATTGTGATGAGTCTGTTTTCAGTGGTGGCCAGTTACAGGACACGAGGCAACGAGCACAAACTGAAACGTGGCAAGTGCCATTTGAATACGAGGAAAGCTTCTTGGCTCTCAGGGTGACTGAACACTGGAACAGGTTGCCCAGAAGGGCTGTGGTGTCTCCTTCTCTGGGGATACTCAAAAACCTCCTAGATGCAATCCTGTGCAAGGTTCTCTAGGTGACCCTGGTTGAGCAGGGGGATTGGACTAGATGATCTCCAGAGGTCCTTCCAACCTCAACCATTCTGTGATCCTGTAATTCTTTGCAAGTCATACGTATATATATACACACACATATAAAGCTTGATAATATTTTGTGTAGTCCATGATTCTTCAACCTGTTGGTCTGATGGTGGTACTATTCTCATGTGAAGTGAAAGTTTCTGTGCCACTGAAAAATGAGTTAAATGATTGAATTTATTACTTTCACTTCTCGTGGGGATACACTTCCCCCTTTATCTTTCTAAAATAATATATCATTATGCCCATTTGTCTGTAGGGTTGTTCTCTAACACCACCATTTCAAGACTAAAGTAAAATGTGGTGAGGAAACGGTTTAATATTAAACAGGAGCTACTGTAAAGAAGTTAGTATTAACCCTCTCCTGCTATACTGAGATCAATAAGCACATCATCAACAACATCTATCAGCCAGACTCGATTTAATAGCATATGCAAACAGTGTAATAATTGCTATACATGCTTTTTAAAAAAAAAAAAAAAAAAGAGTTTTAACATTATTCATTTAGATTAAACAACCATCTGGCTGTCTTCTTAATCACTTGACCTAATTGCAAGGTGGTCATTTAGCATATGTTTCAAAGTGGTATTCAGGTCGATGAAGCTACCATGAAAAACATCTGTTTTATATCAGAAATTAAAGTTAAACAATTAAAGAGCTGAAGTGCCTCTGGGATCTGTATGGAGTCCCTTGTTAAAATTTCAGAAGCCAAATCAAGGTATGATTATAGTTAATTTTCATGCCTCTGATGAAGCTTATTTGTTTTCTGGCTACTGCTAAATCATTTCTGCAGGGACCAGGCAGACAGGCTATCAAGAGCAAATATTTTTCAGTAGAATGTTGCCGTATATAGACACAGGCAAGATGATTTTCTTTGGGGACTTGCCTAACAAAAAGTGCTGTGTAGATTTCTAAATGTCCTCGTGGCACAACGTAAAAGGACTTGAGACTTTCTTTGTGTAACCCCAGCAATAGCACTTGCAAAGTGAAGCCTGGATCAGTGTGACTGAGTAAATGCAATGGGAAACTCTCATCGTAGGTTATTTGTTGCTCTGTCTTGCTGTCCTGCAGGTGAGTAAATGCAATGGGAAACTCTCATCGTAGGTTATTTGTTGCTCTGTCTTGCTGTCCTGCAGGTGAGATGTGTGGCTGTAGGAAGCCGTCTTTTAGAAGACGAATTGAGTAGACCTCTCTCTGAGTCCATCATTCTCGTCCTGCGGAGCGTGGGCTTACAGGACAGTAGCGTCGCCTGTCAGGAAGCTATGCTAAAGCAAAAGCTTAAATGTCACATAAAAGCAGAGCAATTTAGAAAGGATCACTTGGTTGTTTAGCCCAAGAGAGAGAGATTTCATTTTCATATCAAACAGTACCAAACCTTTTTAAATAACAGTAAAATGAAATTTAAGGATAAAAGTAATGTTAATTAACTTCTATTCTAGTTTGATTCCTTTTTTTCCTCTAAAAGGATGATTAAGCAGGGTTGAGGTTGAGCTAATTTACGTAGCATCTGGATGTCACAAATCTGTATTTTTCTGATTAAAAAATAAGTTTTTATCAACATATTTTTCCTATAATAAGTAAAAAACAACAACAAAAAAAGGACTAGCAATTGCCATTCAGAGTGGGTGTTACTCTTCACTGCTCTCTATCTTGTTATAGTCAGCAGAACTTACTTCTGAGAAAGGCACAGGAAAATTCACGACAGAAAGTTATGGCGGAACTCAGGGAACAACTTTTCTAGTCAGCATGATTTAACTATGGAAATGTTCATGAACCCATGTCACATATCTCAGCAGTTTGCTACACTACTGAATTTCTGAGGTTTCATGAAATCTTGTGGCAGAAAGCTCCACAAAATTATTATGTTCCTCAAACATACTTTTAATTTTTTAATTCAATCCAGAACAATAAATATACCCATTTAACTGAAAGGGCTTATTTTTACTATTCTAGGATGGCAGGATACAATGTATATTCTTGAAAGAGTTTAATTATGTCTATTTTCTTGTCCTGTTTCTAGTCAAATTAGTCACAGTCATTCTTTTATATATATATTTACGTAAAATATATATATACACAGGACTGTCCTTATCATGCTTCTGATACAAGCACTCTTATTTCTGTTATTTGAATATATATTTATTTTAAGTAGTAGGCCTATAATGGAGAAATGCATTTCAAATGATGTTGGGCTACTGTTTTCCGTGATTTACATTATATATCTATGATTTACATAATATATTCAGTTTTTATTTATTCTTTATTTTAGAATAAATTCTTCATTATCATTTCTTCACTAATCCTTCTATGGTTGATTTCTAGCACGGCACAATGAGAATTCTTTTTGATGAGAAATCTAGAGAGGCACAGTGCTCATTTTTTTGATGTATTTCAAGTTCAGTATGCTAGTATCTCTTTTCTTTATATCACCTCTTCACTGGACACTTCCTTGCATTTATAAACAGTAAAGTTCATTTGCTAGTATTCTTCACACTACTCTAGCATTAGTGGAGCCAGTGATGTTCCCCATAGCCTGATATTGGCATATCTGCCAATTTTGGGGTAACTGATGGTAGCAGTGAATTTTCGCAGAGAAGTATTTTTATATCGCATATGCATTTATTTGGAGTCTTATGGATCAATGGAAGAGCTCTAGTCTCAGGCATATCGTTACAGGGCTGTGAGTAAGCTCAAGGACTCAATAACTTTTACTCTGGCTGATGGCTTTTTGTTTTGTATTTTACTAGGTGATTTTGCAACCAGAGTTATTTCCTTATATTATTTATACACAGAAATAAACAGTGATAAAGAACAAAGAATGATGTTGGAATGGTAAAACGGAATTTTTCCAGTCTTTAATCTGCCTTGCCAAGGATAAGTGTCATGCTTGTTTTGAGCCCCACTGGGCTTGGGGATCTATAACAAGGCAGGTACCAAAGTTGGGATACTGTTGCCTAAAGAAGGATATTTCAGGTGTCATCTATGAAATTAGAATCAAATTTTTTGTTCTTTTTAGACTCACATACACACACAGTCACACACACACACATATATATATATATAGTGATCAGTGTGTACCGATCACTATATCAGTGAGTGATTAATGGGTACTCCAGAAAATGCAACTGGAGGCCAGAAATCTGTCAAAAATTCCAAAATTGAGACATTTCTACAAATAAATAGGTGAAATGATGTGCTTTCTAAAAGCTGGTTTGCTAAGAAAAACTTTCTAGTAAGCACTGAGAATTTTACAAATTAAGTGATAGGAATATCACAGAGCTACTTAAACTGAGAAGATAACTTATTTTCTTTAGAGGATTCATGTTTCCAAGTTATGTATGTGAAAATCTTGACATCACCAGGGAATAAGCAGAGTATATCTATTGGGAATAAAGGGAAGATTCTATCTTATCTATGTTTCCACTTCATCTGTTATAGTTCAGACTTGCTATATATTTCTTAACAAAAGACATCCATCACTTCTCTGTGTGCTGGAATAACTCAAGAGTGTGAGATGAGTCTTTTCTGTTTGGACAATGTATCTACCTTGAAACAAAGGTATAGGTTTTCTCATTCTATACTGAATACAGACACCAGAAATACAAGATAGTTGTTACTAAGGTGATGTTACTACTAATTTGCTCCACTTTTCAGAATATTTCCTGTTTTTTTTTTTTTTTTTTTTTTTTTTTTTTTTTTTTCCTGTGGTATTAAGTGGGCTATTATGGACTATGGTGCTCGTAAAAGATATTGAATGGTACATAACAATTATGCAGCCATGTAAAGTATATTTCAAGTATGTCTATTACTTAAGAAAAAATATCTTGGTAGCTTAATGCAGTGGAAGTTTTTTTCATCCCCTCTTTAGGCAGGACCAGCTAAATAAGACGTATATTTTTACTTTAGAATAATGCGTCTTTGTGCATCTTTTAGAAAAAAACCAATACAACACAGAACTCAAGTACATTGAGGTTTCAGCACGGCAAGACAATTACTCTTTTCAACCTGTGCAAGTTTTATTGAAATTGATATGCCTAGGTAGGCACGGAGCAGGCTTGACCTAGCCAAACAGATTTCTGTGGATATCTGTGGACTTCGTAACTGTATCAAAGATCAGACAAATTAGTGTTGCTCATTCTAATTTGGATGTATAGATAGGGTTCTTCAACAACATGTGGCTTGGGTAGTGCTGCTGATACCTTTGGGACCCATGACTACATGAGCTGATTTTAGTCCTACATACCAGTTGAAGCTTGGTATAATATTTCCTGATATTAATTCTCGGACTGTTGCCCCACAGCTGAGGATTTTGGTAGCCCTTTATCTCAGAAACCTTATAGAAAACGTCAAAGTCTTGAAAAGCAGGACAATATAAAACTAAAGAACTTAACTTCTACATTAGTAATTATGTTGAATGTATTCTTTTGGGTATATATTTATATATGTATAAAAATCTATAATGGAATCATAAACTAAACAGATTTGTATCTTTCGGTAAGGTATTGTACAAAAACGTATGTATTTAATTTAATCTAGGTGTAATCCTTTTAATCATCCCTCTCTGTGGATACTTTCCTCCTATTGTTTTTGTTTTCGTGGCTGAAACAGGCAGAATTCTCATGTATTTTTCTTCTTTCACTGGGGCTCAGTAAAACACTTTCTTTCAGAGAAAGACTATTACATTTTAAAACACACATTTCCTTCACTGAGTGCTTTATGCAGAAAAGCTGAGCCTGCAGGATATGAACCAGATGGAGAAAAAAAAGTTTAGTAAGCTGTTCCTTAACATTCAGTAGATATTCAGACAATTTTTGATGAATTTGCACAGCTATAGGGAACAACATATATTATGATGTAAATGCCATCAATATGACATATGCTTAAAGTTCTGCGTATAAATAAATAAAACATATTGAAATGCCTGCTGCTTACCCCAGCTGTTTATTTCTCACAGTGTACAAATGCCAGAGAAAAAATTAAAAAAAAAAAATGCTTTCACAGTGTTTTCATACTGAGTTTGAGTCATAAAGCAATTAGTAATCTTAAATCAGGATTTCTAGTTGAATTAGGGTCAGGTCCCAAGCGTGAATTTCTGCTTTTTGAACGGAGAAAGATGCAGGACCTTTTACATCAAAGTGACAGAAAATGATGCCTTGTTTCAAGATTGCCTTTTAGGTGAAAAAAGACATACATATGATCTTTTAATGAAATGTTGATAATTCATGGGTGGGTGGATTTAGCTATATGATATCTTGTTGAAATCAGTGGAAAAAAACTCCAGGTGACATCCATGTGCTCGCCATTTCTTCACAAAGTCGGTTTTCTTTGCAAGTGATTCAGTGACCAAAAAGGAGTAATTACAGATACGTATGAGGTAGGAAGTGTAAAACTGCCAACCAAGAAAGTCATAATTTGCTAGGAAATATATAGCAATTCACAAAGCATACCCACTAAAAGAGTCGTCTGCAGTTGTTAAAATCTGATGCAGCTGAGGACTAGCATACCCAGAATCTGTGGTGCAGCATCTGGTACGGGCAGTGGCCTCCTTTCCGTTCCGCTTGCATTATGCTGCCAGAGACCAGAGGGAAAGAAAGGAGCTGACCTGTGACCAATGGACTGTGGCCATGTGTTCAGTATGACCATGTATTTTCTTAAGTTTTACTGCTTGCTTGAAGAGAAGGGTGCTAAAATCCTAGAACAGTAGAAACCCCATATATCTAAAAGAAAATGTTCTGCTGCTCTGTGGAATGTAAAAATATTGCATGTTATACAACACTGTTTGGTTCTAAAAAGATCTTTATTTTCATAATAATTCAAATAACCGGGTTTATTTTGGAAAATTGGGAGCCCATATCTAACTTTCTTTCACAAGTAAAATTCTTCACACGCAGAAGTAGGGTTCTGTCTGGACTAAAGCATGTAGATCCCAGTTTTTGTCATTTTTGATAATGCATCTACATTGCACAAATAACAAATGCACTGCGTTAACAAAACTAGGTATTATTTTCCAAAGCATTTAACAGCTTTGGAAGCTTCTCTTTTTGCCAGAGATACAGTTGATGGTAAATCTACCATTGATTTCATTGATTTCAATAGAGTGGAGCTCTTTTAGCATTAGAATGTCTTTGAAAATCCCAAAAGATCTTTTATCCTCCGTCTGTACTTCTTAGTTTTACTTCCTGAAAGACCAGGATAAGCAAATTTAAATCTAAGCTGTTTGTATTTGTAACTTTATGGTTTGGCTGAGTTTCGGAACATTTGCATCCATGGAAACTATTAATCACAGCAAATTCCTTGGGAAATTAGCCCTGACAAATCATAGAACAGAAAGAGTATGCCCAAGATGGTCTCACTGCCATACTCTACAGTGACTGCTGCTAAAATTTCCATGAAAAAGTGGTGGTCTTTTCTGTCTTTTGATACGTGTTCAGGTGATAGTGTTTTCATCATTCAGATAAATGCAGTACAGCTGAAGAGTTAGTCATGTGGTACCTCTTCCCAGGTACATACACTCAAGAGGTAAGCACTGCTCTTTATATTTCCAATTTTTTTACTATTAAGTGAAGCTAATACTTCCATTGCTAAAAACTTTTGGGGGTAAGAAGTTAATGCCATTTTAATCATATTCCAAGTGTTTCAAAAGCCATTAAATAGAGCAGCTAAAAATCCTACTCTACAAATATATTCCAATTTTCTTTACTTTTTTTAATACTAGAATTGGATTCTTGCCAGATTTTTTTTTTTTTTGGACATTATTCTTAGCCATACTTTCATCTGACCTCGAAGAGAAACATAGCTCTGTGGACCTAAGCAAGAAATAATTAATTTTCATAAAACTTGTCATTTGTCTTTGGGTCTCTTGCATAGACCCAAATCTAGGCAATAGGTTAGTTAGCATGTGGAAAGTACATCTGGTGCTTGCTTTAGAAGATAGGATTGGGAGAGCTGATTTTTATTTTTACGTTATTATTTAGTAGAATCAGAATTTGCACAGTGAGAAGTGAATCTTATCTTGTGTTGAAAGGGTTTTGTTCTCCCCATCAGTTTCTTATTTTTCTGCCATTGATGCCTTCCAGCAAGCATGTACTTAAGAAGCAGATTAAAAAATCTCATTCTTCTGTTTTGAAGCACAGTGACTATAAACTGCAACCACAACAAGTTTAGGGAAAGCTTTTTTTCTCACTACTTAATCTTTTGCAGAATTTGAGCTCCATATAAATGCCCTGGCTCTCTATTCAGAAATTTGGGGCTTGACTGTATTCCTGTGAAGGAGATAGTATTCTGTCCAAAGACTGACTTAATGCCTAATTCCTTTGGGGCTGGCTATTTTCAGGATAAGGTTTGAAATGGGCTAATTGCTTTTACCAGTAAAATATTACATTAGCAGTTCTTCATTCTAACTAGAGACCTTTGCCTAGCACTATCTTGACTACTTTTTTTTAAAAAAAAAATTCCTTCTTTTTTGATCATCTTTGCTTTTTTTCAGTGATAAACTTATTAGTAATGTGCTGCTGACATGGTTAGGAGATTGGAGCATGTGAAACTATGCAAAGGGAAATGGATTTGTTCAGCTTGGAGGACTTCTTTAAGTGGAGTAAGTTCTAATTCTTACTTTCATGTACCTAATGAGTTTCCGTTAAGGAGAGATACAGATTTTTTCTCAGAGATATTTGTGGAAAGATAAGAGGCAGTAGATACTAGTTGCACATGCCAAATTCCAACTAGATAAAAGTTAAAAAATAAGTGCTGAAAAAGGCTATAAAATCTCCATCCTTAGAGATTTTTAAAATTCAGTTGACAAAGCTTTCAGCAACCTAGTCTAACTTTATAGCTAGTCTTGTTTTAAGATGGGGTAGACTAGGTGGTACACAGGTCCCTTCCAACTTAAATTATTCTGCAGTTTTGAGTACAAAGTGCATGAACTGGATTTATGGGCATTAGTGTCACACAAGTAAATAACAACAGTTTTCCACTCCCCAGGTAAATATGTTAAAACCAACATAATAAACTTTGAAAATATCAGAAAATCACAGAATAGTTCAGGCTAAAAAAGGGCATCTGGAGATCTGCTAGCCCAGCTTCTTTCCTCAAATCTGGGTCAGTGAAAGCAGGTTGCTCAGATTGGTGTACAGATGGTATTTAAATACCTTTAAGGATGGAGACTCCTCAGCCTTCCTAGGCAGCCTGTTCCATTGTTCAATCACCCTTACCGTAAAGGCATGCCTTCAGTTTGTGCCCATTACCTCTTGTCTTGTTCTTGGGTACCATTGTGATGAGTCTGACTCTGCCTTTTTTACACTAACAAAAATTTATAAATTTTGATAAGCCGTCTCATCCCCAGGCTGAACGTTCCCAGCTGTCTCAGCCACTCACTCTGTTGGGAATGTCTCAGGTGCTTTAAACATCTCTGTGATCCTTTGCTGAACTTGTTCCTACAGGTTCCTCTCTTTTGTGCTGGAAAGCCAAACATTAAATAAATAGTTTTGTTTGTTTGTTTTTTAGAAAAAGGACAGGTGGGACCAGGTCAGGGCTGAGCAGAGGGGAAGGATCACCTCCCGTTATCTGTTGTCACTACTCTTCCTAATGCAGCTCAGGAGACAATTGGCCTTGGCCACAAGGACACATAGGACACATTGCTGGCTCATGATCAACTTGTCCACCAGGACTCTTAGGTCCTTCTCCACAGAGCTGCTTTCCAGCCCTCCAGCCTGTGCTGGTGCAGGGTGTTATTCTGGTGCATTTCCCTTTATTCAGTTTCCTGAGTTTCCTCTCTGCTCATCTCTCCAGCCACTGCTTCCAGTTTAGTATCACCTGTGGACTTACTGAGGATATACTCGGTCCATCATCCGTGTCAGTAAAGAAGAAGTTAAACAGTATTGACCCCAGCAATGGCCCCTGAGGTACACCATGAGTGACTGACCTGCACTGCACCTCATGCCTCTCATCACAACCCTCTGCACTGTCCAGGCACTTTTTAGTCCATCTCACTGACCACTTAACCAGCTCGTGCTTGCACAGCTTGCTTAGGAGATTCTTATGGGAGACATTGTCAGAAGCATTGCTAAAGTCAGTGTCAACAACACGTGCTGTTCCCCTCTGATCCACTAAAGCCTGTCTTCTTATTATAGAGGGCTTAAGCATGATTTCCCCTTCATAAATATGCGCTGGCTCCCCACAATCACCTTCTTGTCCTTCGAGTATCTGGAACAGCTTTCAGGCTTGTTTGCACCATCGTCTTCCCAGGAACCAAGAAATTCCCCGTATCCTCCTCCTTGAAAATAGGAGATTGCACAGTTTCTTTACAGGAAAAGAGAAATTCTGCTTATTTTATATTAAGTTGTCAATAGTAAGACTTATTTGGAGGGTGGAGATTAAGTTTTCCAGAAAGTAAAGAATGAAAGAACAACATTCCAACCTGAATCTCAATTATGATGACTGCTATAAGATTTCTTTATGCAGAATCTAACATAAAAGTTTTACAGCCATAAGAGTTTTACATCCAGCTCTCCATTCAGACTCATCTGGCACAAGGGAGAGAGAGAGCAAGAAGCAGAGATTGTTCCTTTTGGCAACAGGGCAGATTTATGCAAGAATAGCCAGTACTCATGGACTAATTTTAGGCTATTTACTGGTGGTATTTTGTATGACAAGCTCAGAGGACCTCTTATGACTTTTTTTATTTCTCAAGTGATGATTGAAAAAATGTTTTTCTCACAAAAGCAATTTATATAAGGTTGATGCCAATTGTATTAAAATATAAAGAGGATAAAGACTCTTCTGAGTTTCTACTGCTTGGGATTACTGAGGCGCTATACCAAATGCAGGATCCAAGCCATAGGTCCATATTTGTGTTAAGAGATTATCATTCAAGCACTTTCCTTCTTGCCTTTTTGATATTATGGGTTCCAATTTATATTAATCTCAGCCTAGAAGTAAGCTCTTACAGCTCTAAACCCCAGGGTGGAATCTGTCAGTACGTCTCTCGAAAGAGTGAAAAGGAACTGAGTATTTTCGTATCTCAAATGAGACACGTCAAGTTCTCCTAGCTACTTACAAAGATTTTCAAGTTTCCTATGCCTGTTCTACAAGCACCTACCATGTATTCTGTGTATAGAAAGTGTCAATCGATGACAATATTTTAATTCTTTACTACAGTGTGGAAAATGTTGGAGATACAGAAATCCAAAACTAGGCATTTCAAGAGAAAATAATAAAATACTAGCCTTATTTAGAGAAGAATCAGCAACACAGGATGTTTTTCTTTTAGAAATCTTTGACAAATGCCTTGTAACCATAGAAATGATTTCTGAGACAGCAGGAGTAGCTAAAATAGATTAAATTAATGTGCTAGGCTCACTTTCTCACAGCATGTTTCACTTTAATTGATTACACTATAGGCAAACTTAAATTACTAATATCAGTGCAGATAGAATAAAATGAATATTTAATAAAATCCTTTTGTGAAGTTGTGATAAATTAATCTATTTGAATAAGTTATATTTTGTGATAGGCATATAAAGATTTTTTTTTTTCACCTGTACCCCTTTGTTCAAGAAGTTGAAAGTATAAAAAGCAGGATAAGAGAAAATAAATTAGCAACAATTATGCATCATATTCAGTATGTGTTTTTAAGCATTCAACAATATATTTGATTTGAAACGTAGACATACTTTTACTAATACTTTAAGCTTTAAGGTTTTGAAACTGCAAAGGATCTTTAAATGGATTGATTTTAAAAGAAACATATGCCCAAATCAAAATCCTTTTGGTGTTAACTCTAAAATGAGGCAGAACTAGTCGATATAAAACTGTAATTATGATTAATGCCTATAGCTGGGTACCAAACTGTGATTGGTTGGTCTATAGAAGCTTTTATTTGCAGGTAGCCTTAATAGAATAAATCCATAAGTGTCCGATGCTATAATTAGAGTTAGAATAATCAATAAAGGAAATAATTTTGACAGGATAGATCAAGTGTCCAATCAGGAAAGGAAAATTGGAACATGGTACAGGAAAACCTGAGTAGCTATTAAATGTAAAAAAGCATTTGGCAATGGGGTTATTACAGGTAACACAGAGGAAAGAAAGCAACTTCACAGTAAGAAGAATTCAGGGTGATTTTTACTATCCAGAAACTTTGTTCTTATATTTTGCTTTGCTTTAAAAATATACTTAAATTTTATAGGATTGCCCAGTTATTCTTCTTTGAGGAAGATAATGGACTTGTCATAAGCTCCCATTGACTTTGATGGAGCTATGATTTAACTTGGTAAATCCTGTGTGTGCAGGAGCTTCAGAGAAATCTATCAGTTTATGTCTTCACAATCTGTACACACAGTCTTCACTCCAGCTTAATTGTCAGGTCTTTATTTCATTACATTCATCTAAGTAATGACTCATCATCAATATACTTTTTTTTTTTTTTTCCTTTTTTTTTCCCCCAGTTTTTAGGAGAGACTGTTCTCTGCTTGGTTTGTCAGTGTAATACTCAGTGAGCTTTGCAAGTCAGAGAGAGGACCAATCAGGCAAACAAGATGTGCTTTACTATGCTCTTTGAGTTTCTGAAAATTTTTGCCAGTGTATCGCTGCCCTCCTACTTCCATGTGTCAGGGGAAGAAATACAGAATACTCTTTTAATGAATATAAAGCAAATTTATTCCTAACTTTGCTGTTTTCACACAATTAAGTATTTCCAGAAAGGGCTTTTACTAAAAGCAGCAAACTGAAAAATGTCAAATTGACATCTACATGATTAAGTAAACCACACCTGTAAGAGCTACCACCATTTTGCCAGATTTACTGCTTGTGTTGGTCCATATTTTGCTGACTTATCATTAATGATATCTTATCAACAACAAAATCTTCTGGTTTATATACCCCAACATCTCTTTTATAATGCTTAAGTTACTACTAATTTTTTTTCATTAAAAGTATCTTTTTAGCATAGCTCATTGTTTCAAGTTTCTCTATTTTGTTAAACAAGTGAAACACTTTTTGTTGCTCTGTAGATATTTATTTCTTGCTTTATGTAACTTATGCTTATAAAAAAACAAACAAAAAAACACTTGTATGCTTTTTAAAACTGAATAAAAAGGTTTTTTAAAAAATGACCTCTGTGAAGGAGACATTTTCCTGCATACAGAATTCTCCACACATGCATATGCTATGCACTATCCTGTCAGAAAAGTAATCTAGCCCTACTGAGATTAGGACACCAAGAATAGCTTTCCCCTTCCTGCCCTGGGTATGCACCTTGGCTATGCCCAACACGCGTTCTGGGGCAAGAAGCAGGCAGTTTGCAAGGCAGTCAGGCTAAGAGAAATGCCGTGCCTGATCTGAGAGTATATCGTAGTGTGCGCAGTCAGTCAGTACCAATGCAGCCATAGAGACTGAAATTGCATCTCTTTTATGAAGCGCTTCAAATGTATGATTGAAGAGTTTGCTACAGTATTTGTAAGAGAGACATTTTTAAGTAATATATGCTTAGGGGTCACTGAAAAGGGATTGTGGCTCAAAAAAGTTGATATTAATTGAAGACTGAAGAATTGAAGAGAGTGATATTAATTGAAGACTTTCTACTACACTTCATTAAAGTGCTTAGTATACTGAAATAACAGAAAAGCAGATTTTTTTTTAAGCAAAATAATGAGAATAGCTCTTTAAAATTACCATGAAACCGTCAAATATGTCAGATAATATCAGAGACATATATTGTAGTTCTGCAATAGGAAAGGGAAATGTTATGGAAGTCACCACGAACATAGAAATGCACAGAAAGAACATAAATAATTTCAAAAATTAGATGAGTAAAGCTTCTTCTGAGATGCTGAAGAAAAATATTATTTGACCACAGATCTTGCTTTTGTTAGATTCAATAGATTACAAGTCAAGGGGGGCATTCGTGTTTTTAAAATTCCACATTAAATACTTTGTTATATCAACACTTTAGAGTTCAAAGGGAAGAAGGTCCAGTCTCTTTGAGAAGAGTTAGCTGAAAATATTTGAATTCAGCTTTAAATTTTCTGTGCTGGTAATAGTGGTACTAACAAAAATTTGAACAATCAATATCATAACCACTTAAAAGTCACAGTATGCAAAGAGGCCATAAAAATTTTGGTATCTATCTCACGAAAAGGCAGATTATGAAATGCAGCCAAGAAATGCAACAATATTAACCTTATAAAACTTTACATGAACAGGGCAATCGACAAAAAATACAATTGGTGCTGAAAAGGATTTGTTCCTGTTTATAGAAGTGATTTATATGACTGGGAAAAGCATATTCCTGTCTGTTGGTGCATACAGGGTAAGAATGTGGAATAGATCATATGGGCTCCTCACTTCATTGGCACCAGTATAACCAGGGGGTATTCTTTCAGACTCCAAGTGACACTATCAGTAAAAATCTAACAGAATCCTTACAGTAGCTCTGAAAAAAATCACAGTTACAGAGGAAGGAGCGTGTTACATGGATTCCCTTGTGAGCAGCCACCAAGAAGCAAATGGATGGAGCTTCTGTGTAGAGGCAAATCAGGAAGAAGAATATAGCCAGATTGTAGCAAAAGCAATATAAATTGAAAGTGATACATATGTAGAATACCTGCTGTCTATTTTTTATGTGACGAACATGGGAAAAAATGTGCTATTTTGTGCTGAAAAAAAAAAAATCATATATTCTCCTTTATATTCCTTACCAAAGTTAAGAAATAACAGTTTTGAAGCTTATGGGAAAAAAAAATGTCCAAGCCTTTTGTTTGTTTGTTTCTGGTTTTATTTCAGCGAATGAAACTCTGGCAAACGTGGTCAATGAATTAGTCATTGTTTATCCTAAAAATTGCAGTGAAAGTGACACAGGTGAGGGAAAAGAGGTGCTATCATTACAGTTACGCAAGCTCAGTTGGGGAAAGAAAAAGAGTTCTTTCACTTTTACCTCCTTATTATTTCAAGCAATAACAACATTGTACCCACAGTCTATAGAAATGGCCTAACTTGGAGCGTAAAAAGTTGCTCAAGGAGATTGGACAAAATTGTGGGTTTGACCAGATTATGACATAAATAAAACAGAGGATAGGCATTAAATTCTCTTTCATAATGGTTCTGTTTATTTGCACTTCTTAATTCTGTTTCTTTACTGTTACTTGTTCTTTACTGTTACTGTTATCTGTACCTAGTGTGAAAGGCCAGATTCATATAGCTATGAGATGAAAGGGCTTTAAGCAAAATGTCCTTGAAAGATTTGAAGTACTAATGAAATACACTGTCATTTAGAGAGGTGAAGGGTTAATGAGTCAACCAGTGAATTGAATGGCAGCTGTGTACTGAGATTCTCTGGATTTAGACAGGTCTGTTGTATTTATTTAAAATTATTTTTTTAATTAAATTAGAAGTCCTATGGGTAATAAAGTTGCATGCAGAGAAGAACCCCTGTAGTAGAAATTTAATTGACTCCTATTATCCGAATAAGCTGGATAATTTAGAAATTTGTATCTGCATGGGATTGCAAAGGAGGTTAGTTATAAGGCAGAAACTGAGAAATTCTGTGAAAATCAAATTATATTTTATACAAAAAAGTAGGTATGGGTGAGAGACTTTTTTTCTGTCCTCTTTGAACATTACTGTGCTATCAATTCATAACTAGCCATTCTTCAAAGGGATTCTTTTTTGTAGCTGCTTCTAAATGCATTCTAAATGTATCTATATTTATTTGGATCGCATATACAAACAAAATATTAAAAAGAGAGTAAACCAACAGGAAAATTCTATGTAACAAAGAAAAGCCAGGATCTTAAAGTGAAGATGACAGTGAGAGGTACTCAAGGTATAAATGCAACTGAGATTCATTGATTTCAGTCTCAAGGGATAAGTCAGCCCATTTCCTGAGGTAGCATCAACAATCTGGATTCAAATGCTCCATCTTTAGCTTACATAAAAATTGTATTTTTCATTTTCACCTTGAACTTCTCTTTTATATTAACAGCAAGAATGGAGTAGGACTGTAATAAAGCAGTGCATTCCTGGCAACTTAAGTGGGGGAAAATTGCAACTATTCCTATAACAATGTGAACGGAGAAGAGCTGTATGATTTCTCATTTTACATTTAGTCGCAGGGATAGTGGCAGTCTTTGTGTGTATGTGTGCGAGTGTGTGGCGTTTCTGTCACCTGATAAAATTGGAGCTATTAGAATTTGTCATTGTCAATGCCTGCAGCCAGGTTCTAGCTGTGTTTAGATGTGTATTGGGGAGCCATGGTTCATAACCTTATTCTGTCACTCATTGACCTGAAGTTTCAAGAAGTGCTAGGAAAACACAGAGCTCTGTTGTTAGGTGCTGAGCACATTATTGTCTTGGATGACCTTTTATAGCGTTGAAGATGGGAAAAACAGACTGTCACAGTCTCTGTTGTTACAAGTGCTGTGATGTTGCAACGATATTTATGCACAGTTGGAAATGGAAAAGTTCATAGTATGTATCATATGAAAATCAAGAAAAAAAATGGTAGGAATTTCAACAAATTGAAATGTAGATTTTTTTTTTTTTTTGCCATGCCCAGGCAATATGTTGAGTTTCAATGAAGATAGTTTATTTTAGATTAGAAAAGTCAATCAAAAGAATAAAGATAAGATTTCCATAAATAATAAGTGAGCATATTTCCACAAAAGTCCAGCCCAATTAGAGCTACAAGCCATAAAACTCAATCTATATGCTTCTGTGTGACGTGTCATGTTTTTCTGAGAACAAAAGGGAAAAACAAGCTTGCAGAATGCATTTCTCTTTGCAAATAATTATTTAAAAGCCATTATTTAAAAGCCCTCATCATAGAATCGTTATGGCTGGAAAAGACCTTCAAGATTGTCAAGTCCAGCTGTAAACCCATCACCACCATGCCTACTAAACTGTGTCCCTAAGTGCTTCATCTACATGTTTCTTGAACGCTGCCAGGATTTGTGACTGCCACTTCCACAGGCAGCCTATTCCAATACTTCACCACTCTTCCTGTGCAGAAATAATATCTAACCTGAACGTCCCCCGGCGCAACTTGAGGTCATTTGCTTTTGTCCTGCCGGTAGTTATTTTGGAAGAGACTGACCCCCACCTCACTACAGCCTCCTTTCAGGTAGTTGTAGAGAGTGATAAGGTCTCCCCGAGCCTCCTTTTCTATGGGCTAAATAACCTGAGCTCCCTCGGTGGCTCCTCGTAAGGTCTGTGCTCTAGCACTTTCACCGGCTTCGTTGTCCTCCTTCGGACACACTCCAGCACCTTCATGTCTTTCTTCAGTGAGGGGACCAAAACTGCACACAGTATTCGAGGTGCGGCCTCAGCAGTGCTGAGTACAGGGTGAAGATCACTTCCCTGGTCCTGCTGGCTACACTGCTCCTGATACGAGCCAGGAGGCCGTTGGCCTTCATGGCCGCCTGGGTGCACTGCTGGCTCACGTTCAGTTGGCTGTTGATCAACCCCCTCAGATCCTTTTCTGCCGCGCAGCTCTCCAGCCGCTCTGCCCCAAGCCCGTAGCGCTGCACGGGGTTGTTGTGTCTGAGGAGCTGGACCAGCACTTGGCTTGTTGAACCTCATGCAGTTGGTCTCAGCCCATTAATCCAGCCTGTCCAGATCCCTCTGCAGACCCTTCTTACCCTCAAACAGATTAACTCTTCCTCCCACCTTGGTGTCACCTGCAAATTTGCTGAGGGTGCACTCAATCCTCTCATCCAGATCATCCATAAAGATATTAGGGAGGACCAGCCTGAACACCAACCCCTGAGGAAAACCGCTTGCGACCGCTCGCCAGATGGACTTAACTCCATTCACCTCCACACTCCAGGTCTGGCCATCCAGCCAATTTTTCACCCAGCAAAGAGTGCACCTGTCTAAGCCATGAGCTGCCAGCTTCTCCAGAGGAAGGCAGAGGGAGACTGTCTCAAACTCCATACTGAAGTCTCAGTAGACCATGTACGTCCACAGCCTTTCCCTCATCCACTAGGCAGGTCACCTGGTCACAAAAGGAGATGAGGTTGGTGAGGCAGGACCTGCCTTTCCTGAACCCATGTTGGCTGGGCCTGATCCCCTGGTCGTCTCTTGCACATACTGTGTGATCACCCTCTGGATGATCTGCTCCATAACTTTCCCTGATATTGAGGTCAGACTGACAGGCCTGTATTTCCAGTAGTTCCGTGGATCCTCCATCCAACCCTTCCTGTAGACAGGCATCACATTGGCCTGTTTCCAGTTGTCTGGGACTTCCCCTGTGGACCAGGACCGCTGATAGGTGAGACAGCGGCTGGCGAGCACTCCCGCCAGCTCCCTCAGACCCCTCGGGTGGATCCCATCTGGCCCCATAGACTTGTGGGTGTCCAAGCAGAGTAACAGGTCACTGACTGTTTCCTCCTGGATAATGGGAGGGTTTATTCTGCACCCTATAGGTGTCTTTCAGGTCTGGGGGCCAGGTACCTTGAGGATAACTGATCTGGGTCATAAAGACTGAAAAAAAGAAGGCATTAAGTTTTTCAATACCTTATTAAGTACCTCATCCTCAGTTACAGTGTTCCCCATCATATCCAATAAAGGATGGAGAAGTATTTTTTTCACTAGTGAGGTCAGGATTTTCCTCACTCAAGTTTATGAGTTTCGGTGTTATTTTATAGGTTGGCCTGAGATACATGTAACTCCAAGTCAGGAAACAGGCATGAGCTGTGGTATGAGAACTTCAGAAACTTGCCAGTAATTTACTGGTTCCTGCTGATAATTAGATCAGACAACTAACTCTGTAGCGTCCTCCTCCCTAATTTATGACTTAGAAGACCACACAGACATTCATGTAGTAGAAAATAGCTACTAGGTTAATAATAAGATCCATCTGCAGTGAGGATTTGCAAGGTTTTTGACATTTCTAGCAACTCATATGAGTTCCAGTGTGTCATGACTTCAGCTACCACCAAGAAGACTTTTAATCCACCGTCTCTACTAATGCTGAGCAAATACTTAAGTTCTGCTGGAGTTGATGGATTTCTTAATGACTTTAAAAATTAAAATTAAGTTGGATGGGGATAAATATTTTTAAGTCATCTTGTGCCATGAATCTTAGTACAGTTTAGCTCTGATACTTTGTAGCTCTACCTTTGATACTGTCACCCAGGTAGACCTAGTAAAGCTAGGCACTCTAGCTGTATGTAGCTGGAAAGGCAGGGAGGTGGAGGGGAGAAGGGACTGTGAGGTCTTGGGTAGTTACGGAACTGGAACAAAGCAGGGCTGTGCAACAAGCAGAATCGAATCTCTGATACCGTCTTGGAGTATTCCTGCTTTCATATTCAATATTAATATCCCAATTTAATGTCCTTTAAATATTTTAAGAATGCTTTTGAAACAGTTGTGACAAATAATCTGACTGTCTTTGCAGTCTTTTAGTATATGCTGCAAATGATCAAGGAAGTCACTTTCTCTAAAACTGAAAGGAAAACAGTACAAGGCTTATGCTGGAAAACTACTCCCTTTTAAACTATGCAGTGAATATTTTTACATCAAATGCAGCTGCCATAATTAAAAAAACAAGTTAAACTTTGGCAGATTGACATATCTGGGTGATTATCTGAATCTAAGTGTGAGGAACAAATATCCTATCACTAGGAAAAGAAAAATGAAAATCTGCACTTTAGACACCTGTTTCCTGCTCGTTTTCATGAAGGGTAAATGAATTAAAAAAGCAGCATGTACTTGAGCCAATAAGTATTCCTTTTTTAGTGGTGAACTGTGGAAGGCACAAGCATGAACTGTAAACGGCCTCTTTCACTTAGTTAACTCCAATCTGTCATAAAAGTAGTTACCCAAAAGAAAATTATTGATTAATTATAGCCTATATTTTTTTTAAAAATCTATGTATGTCTTTACAAATGTGTGCCTACAAACAAGAAATATAAAACAGGTACTTTCAAGGCATTGAAGGAAGGGCAGAATTTTAATTCAAATGATATTTATTTTGATGTTTGAAAATTAAGAAATAGTCCCCACTTTTCAAATAAATCCTCCTTACTTATCAGCTGTAATCCTACAAGTATGCAGGCTGGATCAATTTTACTATCTAAAGTTTTCGTAAGTATGCAAATGAACATAGCTTCAGCTTCTCACATGTCAAGATTTTGACTTCTCCATATAGTGTTGGCACTAAGAAGGAATGAGTTATATTATATCTTTATATTTATTTGTGTACAGTTAATCTTCATTTAGCATGCACAAATAGACTTTGTTGTATAGTAAATTACAACTCAAATGGAAAGTATATTTGCTGCACTTGTTCTACTGTGCAGCAGCTCTAAATATAAACAAAACTACAACTCCTGTGCAATATTTCCATTTGTCCAAATTAGCTGTGAGTTATAATCAAACCTTAACGTATGAAAATGGAGCAGTATTAAAGCTCCATGACAAGAAAAAAAGCATCTTTCTGTTGATGCTGTACTTTAAAAAAAATAAAGTTTTGTTTGTGTTTTCTTTTACTTCCTCGTATTCTTTCTGTTTTCCTAGTTGAATTAGTTCTTCTGTAAAATCCAGGACTTTATTCTTTTGGCACAGATAGACAAAGCCACTCATACAAAGCAGGACTGGCCAAAATACCAGAATTGCCTTTCCAGAGAAAATATGCTATTTTGGTGTTCAGCTCTATTCCAAAATGGATATTTTATGAAATAGAAAAAAAAAAAAAAAAGGCAGTAAAAGAAATTGTTTTGCACATTTGACACAAGTGAAGTTGAGAGCAGAAATGAAATAAAGTCACCTAACTAAAATACTCTGAGAGAACCCTGACACGATTTTGTTTTAATTTCTGGAGTAGAAAATGTAATAAAAATCGAGTCATTCAGGGGAGAAAACTTCCTCATTATGATGCAAGATTATTTTCTAATGAGAAACAAGTCCATCTCTGATGTGGCTTAAAAATTAAAAAAAAAAAAAAAAGGAGAAAGGTAAGCCTTCGCTTTTGGGTATGTGCTCGGCCTCTGAGCCGGCGCTTCCTCGGAGCGCAGTCCTGGCGCGTGCTCCAGTGTGCCTGAGAGCTGGAGTCTGGCACCTTGCATCCCTCCGGCACGTTAGGAAGGGCAACCCGCTCAGCTCTGCCTCACTGCAGCAGCCTCTGGAGGAGCTTTTCCCCATGTGAGAAATGCGGACAGGAAGTTTTTCTGCCCCAGGGGGTCCATTCTGGAGTCTCTGAAGGCCAAAGGAGGCAGCTGCTCGTCCCCCAGCAGTGACAGCAGTTTATCTCGCTGCTTCACCTTTCCTTTGCAGATACCCTCTGCAAGCAAGGAAGAAAAGAAAGAAAGGCAGGAGCTTACCAGCATAAAAGGAAGAAGAAAGCTGATGAAGCCTGCTTTTATTTCTGATCCAAGGGGAATTGTTTTTGTAGGAAGACAGTAAATATATCTCCAAGCAGAGTTCTTGCAGAGCCCACCTAAGATAGTATATCAGAATGAGAGGAGGGGCAAAATAAATCCTGCCAGACTTCCTCTTTGCTGAAAGAAAGAAGAAAACTAGACTTTTATCTACATTAGGGGTATGTTTTCAAAGGGATGTTCAGGGATTTAGTTGGAGAACTTCCATTAACATGGAGTTGAGAGGCTCTTTTTTTCATGCTCTGCTTTGAAATACAGACCTCTTTGTGGTATGGGCAGGGAGGCTGTTACAAAAATATACTCTCACTCTTTTCTCACTCTCTCTTTTTTATTATACTACCCATTGCTAAACAAACAGGCTTTTGATTGTGACTGCTAAGAAAATTCTACCTGGTACCTTTGAACTGCGTGAAATAATTTCCTACATTAATTAGGGTCAGAGTACCCAGCTTCTGTAACAGTAACTATTAAAAAATGTGCTATAAAGGAGCATCTCCTGAATTTTATATGCCTCAAAAAATCACTAGGAAAGAAAAGACAGTAATTAAAAAATAGAACAGTGCAAATAGTAGAGATTAAAATATTTTAAACGTCATTTCTACACAGATGAAAGCTCCTTTTATAGTGCAAATACCTCTTAATTAAAAATCAACATTTAATAATCATGCTATATGAAGCTGCTCTTACTGATATTAGCCTAGGGATAATTAACAGTGGTTTAAAAATGGATCTTTTTTCCCTCAGCCCTGCTAGCGAAAACATAGTGTACTTAGAGAGAAGGTTAAAATTTTGTTTGCACCCCAAATGAGGGCACCAGATTTCATTGTTTCTGAAAATTACACAGAAGGTTTACAAAAAGGAAAATTTAAAAGAGAAAAAGACTGCTTGGATATTTCTTTCAAGGAATCCTTATGGATCAGTTCACCGTCACTTGATGGACAGCTGAAAGTTGGGATATTTCCCCTTTCCTTTCTGGTGAAGGGTGAGCTGAGGAAAGAGACAGGGACTCAGCTCACCATCACTGCCTGCCATGGGTCGCCCCACACAGCTTAATCTTGCAAAAACGTTGCGCTTCGTGCTGCCAACCAACTGCCTCCATGCTGAAAATCCGGTGCCAGGACACGACAGGCACTTTGGATAGCTGGCAGAGCCCTGCAATAGCAGCAGGATGCAGTCATCTAGCAAAGCGATAAAGAAGTAGGGTTTTTATATACAAGTTCTGCTCTTATTATACACTGCGCCCTTCTACACTTCCTGAACGCTGCTAATGGATGCTTTTATTCCCCTCTCTGTCAAGAGAAGAGCTATTAAGACAGAGAGGATAAAGCATGCAAGGATGCAGCTATAGTTCCTTAGTTAAAACATCAACAGGCTAAATTATATCCAATGTATTGTCCAGGAAAAGTATTTTCAAATCATTGCATTGGCTTGCAATCCTTTGCTTTCTCATTTAAATATAAATATTATATCTTCTGTCTCCCGGGTCTTTGAGAAGAAGTAGGACACAAAGATCATAATATCAAGATTTTGCCTGCATTTGTGGTAAGTTTTTGTGTTTTTTTTTTTTTTTTTTTTTTTTTCCCCCCCACAGAATTGCTTGCCTTTAGGTTTCATGTATGAGGTTCTGTAAAAAATGACTCCAAAAAACATTAGGACGGTTTCCAATACTACCAGTTAAAAACCTGTAAGTTTGTGTAAGCCTTGTACTTGGAGCAAGAATACCAGCATAAATGGCTAACAGGATTGTAGGGGGAAAAAAAATAAAGAGCTTAATGGGAAATTAGAAATGCATCTGTATTTAGAGCAAAACCATCTCAGAGCATGATTTCACTTCTGTACTTTAGTGACATGACTGGAGGGACATTTTCAAATGAGAAACTGATCCAGAATGCAACAATAAAACAAAAATACTTAGGAGGATGATTTGCATGTAAATACTGTTCCATACATCTCTCTCACTGAAGGACATCTACTGTGTAATGAGACATGACACAGTGGGGTTTGTTGCATTTTCAAGCACATCCATTCTCTTTTTCTGAATTAACTGATTTTTCATGACCAAAAGCAACAACAACAAAAAAGAGAAACCACAAGCAAAACCATAATAAACACTGGCAAGAGTAAATACATCAAAAGCTAGAGTAAACACATCAAAAGCTATAAAAAAAAGTATAGGAAAACTTTCCCATGGAAAGTTTTATCACTGACACGTAAATGTTATAAATCATCTACTATCACTCTACACGGCATTTTCTTTCAAAATGTATTTTCTGCCATCCAGGCATGCAATTCTAAGGTTGAGACATTTCACTGCATGTCTGATCTGGAATTTTCACTTAATAAATTGCAGTGGCAAGTTTCAATTAGCATTCAATGCAGACATTTCATCTTATTTCCACAAGTTTTTATTTTCCTTAAACAAACAAACAGTCCTCTTCGCCTTCCACAAGCCAAACCACCCCATCAAACATACATATGAATGTGGAGTCTTTATTTAAAATAAGACTTGTCAGCATTTTTCACATTCAAAATCTTACTGAAACACTTTAATTAAAAGTGCTGGGGAGAATGGTAAGTGTTCATAAGATTTTCTGATATTATCCTTACGCTTTCACACCAGTGCATTCGCATGTGTCAAGACTTTAAAGACTCAGATCTCACTTCCAAAGAAAGGACAGTGCATGTGCCCTTGCAAAACTAAACTTTAAATCAGCTTCACTCAAAAGACGACAAGAGCTTGGACATCGAGTTCAAAAGAAGTTGAATTCTGGAAATCTGGTAAATTTTCTTAATATTTCAAGGAAAAATAAAGTCTGGGAATGAAATAAAACAAAGTACATTTCCAGGTAAACATTTCCTCCAAAAGGCCTAATAACTTTCCACACATTTAGTTTAAATCCATATTCAAGCTCATGTCATTTTAACTTGGAAAGGGCTCCAGTCTTTCCCTAATGGGAATTTTCCTTAAATTAAGCACTGAATTCCAAATTCAGCTAGATAATAAAAATCAGAATGTAAGCTTTAGAAGTATTGGCATCCACTTCTCTAACTCTTTATTTCTATTGCATATTTATGGCTCAAAAAATTTTCTAAATACCAATCTGTGCTGGAAAAATCCTTTCTCCAGCTCTCCAGTATTTGGAAGAAATAAGATCTTCTACCCATACAGGGACCCCAAAACAGTTAGAGGCAATACTTTGAGGGCCTATAATCTTCTAGTCCTGACATCAAATAATACAAACTATTTTAATGCACTCATACTGACTTAGAAATCCCAGTTGAAATGCTGTATGGGAGTAGGACACTGATTTCTAGTTCATTATCCAGAGTTGGATGGAAGCAGCCCAGATATTTCAAAGACTGTCTTGAAAACAGAGTTAGGTAATCACAAACTAAATTCCAATAGGCAGATAAATTTTAGTACAGAAACCTAAATTTTAATATTCTTTCTACTGTTTCTTGCATTGGCACAGAACATACACAGTTCTGCATGTGAAAATCAAGAGGAAACTTAAATCATGATTCCACAACTCTAACATTACCTGTAAGGAAATAATAAATATAGTAAATATTTATCTACTCTGAAAAATTGTTTGCCTACTGCCATGTGTAATTTCACTACTGCTGCATGTTTTTCATTTCTGTGTCAAAACCATCTGTGTTCTGAAAAGAGTTATGTTTTTGTGATTCAGTGACTTGCTGGTGAGCATAGCCAGGTGCAGTTGGTGCTTTTGCAGTGGAAAAAAAAAGTTGATATTAACAGATATTTTTATGGTCCAAGGGATGATCGATTACAATGTTTTTTAAAGCAAATTTGCCACCATATGCTAAAAAGCAGAGATTATGGGTGAACCGCTTTGTTTCCAAACAGCGCTTGCCACTGTTTTCAGCCCATGAGAGAGCCATTTGCACACATGCCCCTGCTTTCCTAAGGGTTATGTTCTCAGCTGTGTGTTTCTTCACTATAGTTACAAAAAAAAAAAAAAAAAAAAAAGGGTTTTATCCATTATTTTGACTCAGAGTTTTCCTTCACTACTAGCAAAGAATATTAAATACCCTACCTCCTTCTAACCTCAACATTTCCTTTTCGCTTTAGTGTCCTTCCGTGGGTCATTCTTGACCATGTGGAAAGCAAAAGTGCATTAGTTGCTGCTGCCGGGATAATGCCAGGATCCTGCAGTGCAGGATCTCCAGTGCACATCAGCATTTTCATCTGACCATCCGTGGACGCTGGAAATTACACCATCTCGCAGCAGGAGGATCCAACAAGACTACAGGAGCAAAAGCCTTAAGAACATGCCCTAGCCTGTCAGGAAATACAAATACAAGACGGCGAGGGCGTTCAGGGTTAGTGTGGAGACAAGACTACCATGGAGAGCTCTTTGCTGGTAATTAATATCTGGCATGGCCTGAGGTGCCTGTTTTACCCATCTTCATACATCTTCATAATGAGTGATTTGAGGGGACCATAATCAAAAGAAACATTTCAGCATCTCTTGCCTGCCATTCTTGTTTTCTGTTGCTGAGTTGCCAGCCCGCATCCCAAGTAAAAGGAAAGATTTAGGAGTGAAAGTTGCTATCACCTAACGAGTCTTTTGTCTTGATAGGAAAACTACTGATGAGATTGGAGGTGTGTGCAGGGATATTTACATAATATTTAACAGTGCCTGTGACAGGCAATTACAAAATATCAGTATCGGACACAGTGCAGATGTGTAAATGACTAAAGGTCAGTCTCTTTGGTTACATGTTCCCATAGGTAAATATTTTTAAATGTCACATTTATATTCCAATAACTGCATTAGGCTGTTAGGCAACTATGAGGAGTAAATCCCTCTGTGATCCTTATTGAGCATACTCATGTCTCTTTCTCCAAAAGAAGACCGTTGAAGTTGAAATCTTTTTCATCTAAAAAAAAAAAACACTGATGTAACTGTATCCTAAAAGAAGATCAGGTAAACTTTTTAAATGCACCGAAGAAAATTGGAAAATATTATGTATTGAAAACTGTTATTTCAAATCAACAGCTAGAGTATTGAAGTTTCACGTATAACTTTAAATTGCTTTCTTCTTTACTCTTTTGCAGCTGGCATGTGTTAGTATGCTGCAGGTTGGTAACTTTAACATCACACTATACATCCAGCTAATGAGATTGCAAGAACATTGTGCTCCTCCATCATTTTCTTATCAGTGACAGCCAGTCCATTAAAAGCTGTAACCCTGAGAAGTGAACTCCAATCTTAAACTTTTGCATTCTGGAAATGGTCTTCCGTAGGCTGTTAATAGATAAGATGGATGCAACATATTGTGACAGTTCAAGACACTCGGCCTCCAAGAACTGGTATGAAACCAACAACAGACCTATTATCTCCTTTTAGAAAAGATTTTTTATCCAGAGCTATTAGGTGAATTCTGTGTTGTTGCAGGGAGCTCTGGGCTCATCTTCCAGGGTTGTATCTATCCTCATAGACACTATGCTCTTGTTTTCTAAGCTTTAATAAGATACTCCTAAGTGAATTTAAAGGTTTTAGAAATATTTTTTTCTGTCACATAGCAATTTGCAGGTACCTGGAGCTACTGAATCAGAAGATCTTCATTCATCAACTTAGAAAAAAATAAAATATTACATTTCATACTGAAGGTTCTTGTGTTTTCTACACTAGAAAAAGCACCAGGTAATTGAAAGAATGGGTCATGTTCTGCTTTCCGTGAGTTTAGTGTGTGTAATAATCTGGATTTACATCAGTATAGCAGAAGCAGAGTACAGCATTATAACAGTAAGTCTCCAGTAAAGATTTATTATTGATAACAATTAGAAGCTGTGCATTTTTACTGGATCTGAGAACACCTCTGTATGAAAAGAATAAGCAGACAAAGAAGTATTCATCCTTCTTGTCCAAAGCCTGGATTAGACTGGCCATACTGACAGGTGGGTTGGTGGCACTCACAGAGTTGAGGATGGGCTTGAGTTCTTGAATCCTTGACTAAGATGCTCGGAGGAGCTAAAATGGTACTCCCTTAATTCTCTATTTCTGGTTATATTCCTGCTAAATGAACTAGCACTGCAAGCAATTCTGGAGGTTGGTCCTGTACTTGAAGTGATGCTAGTCAGATCCTGAAAGGGCGAGGAAATATCCTGAATGATCCCCAGGGAAAGTGGAACTTTCAGAGGGCGGTTGCTTTTATAAAGCCTTGTCCACACTGAAGCATACAGGGCAATTTGGTAGATTATTTTGGTAGATTGTTCTAATGCATGGTGAGTTTGCCAGTGCTTTTATGGATAAAGCTTAAATACCTTCGGTGAAAGAGGGATTACAGATAGGATAGGTCTTTATGTTCTGTGTGAGAAAGACTGAACCTTATGAAGAGTTCACAGGCATTAGCAATTCTGAGGTTTCATTCAACATTATTATCTGTTTAAATAATAATAAGATTAATCAGAGCTTCTCTATGGCCACTAGGAAGGGAAATGAATTGAGAGCTTTGTTTCTGTGTGACATTATCCACTAGTGAAAATACTGACATTCCTCCAACTCAAGTTCTTCCTAAGACAAAGAAGAATTACTAACATAAAGTTAAATGTCACTTCTGCTTAGATATTCTGAAGAGCCAAGTGTCCTTGGATGCTACATCTATAAGTATGCAAAGTACCTATGCTTATATTTAATCAGGTGGGGCTTCCTGATTTAAAAGTCTGCACATTAATGATTACTGCAATAAAAAAGAAAAACTTAAGTATATATGCTGCATAATTTACACAACTCCTTTCTTAAAATTCAGTCCAAAAGATCTATAGAAGGTAGCTTTCGTGCTAAAACTACCCCTATTTGACTTATTTTGTCTGTCAGAGGCATAGTATCTCAAGAAAGAAGTAGCAAGTGAGCTGCACTGTAGCTAATGAGAAGTAATGCATCTAGGGAAAGTAATGTGATCTATGTCTATGTAAAGCTGAAAACAGAACTAGCAATTACAACTCAGGAAAGAAATCTTGAACTGTTATTAACAATTTTCTAAAATAATTAGCTTAGCGTGCTGTGGCAGTCAGAAAAGCCAACAAAATGTTGGGCATAATCAGAGAAGGTATGCAGAACAAAACAAATAGTATTATTTTCTGTCTGAATAAAGCCCTGTTGTGCCCAAAATTACACTTGTGTGTACATTCTGGTCCAGGATGTGGAGGAGTTTGTGTCATTATGGAGAAGGGCAACTGAAATGATCGAGGGGATGAAGCAGCTGCCTTACAAGGTCAGACTGAAAGCCTGAGACTGGGGTCTTGCCTGTCTTAAGTATCTTTCCAGTTGGAAAAAAAGACAGCTGAGAGGGATTGCATTAAGATTTACAAAACCATAAAGGTGATGCATAGACTGAAAATCTAATCCTGGACAGTAGAACTAGGGGAACAGGAAATTCATGGTTAGTTTAAAACAGATAAAGCAAAAACCTTATATAACAGATAGTAAACTTCTGGACCTTGCCACTGTGGAGGTTTTAGAGTTAGAGAGCACCAGCAGGTTCAGCAAGCATTTAGACAACTTCGTAGTCAGGAGATCCATACATATAACATATATTTCCAAAGAATTAGGACTAGGATTTTCTACATATTCTGCAACATCTCTGACCTAACAGGTGAGTGGGTAGGATGTATGATGGGAACATGCTGCAGGAAGTGGCCGAGTTTGTAGGCTTTTTTTAGACAACCATTTTTTTGCAACTGCTGCATACTGACTGTATACTGAGCTATATGGACCCCTTCATCCAACCCCATGACCCCCCATTTCCTGTGTTCTTCAGAAATATAACACAAGTGGAAGGAATGACTTCATGGACCATCATTCTTATGAGTTTTCATAAGAATTCGTATTTCTTTCATATTTCATATTTTAATTTTCATAGTTCCCATGTTTTTTCATTCTCCATAAACTCAAGAAGTTTAATCAGTCAACACCTAGTATGTATCTGTGTACATCAAATGACAATGATAAACCTTGTTCAGTATCAATCCACTCATAAAAGCTTCCTTCCTACTTAGAATGTTACCTAACAAACTGAATAACACTTTTTACAAGATTTTAGAAATCAATCTTTTTGGTAAAAATATGGTATGGGACAGGTATTCAAGAGTTGAGTTTGAGAATGGCCTTTGCTACTTAGAGCATATGCGTTTTTTTTTGTTTTTTTTTTTTTAATCTTGGAATAAATTAGCATCTAACAAAGAGTGAAATGGTAATTACCCTGGGAATGCCATAAAGACATCATAATAACTTTTCTGTTTGTAAAGCAGAGAAGAAAAAAGTTAATATTACTTTAGTAATGCATTTCTACCTTTAAAAAACAAAGTATTTGCTTTAAATGCAGAACATCGTAATCACTGATAATAAAGCATTAATTAGCCTATAATAAATAGTCTGTATAGCTTCTAACAGAAGACCAAATTCACTTCCCAGTACTTGCTGGGTTTTACATGTATTCAATAAACATTCTTAATGTTATAAATAAATGACAATATAAGATAGTCTCACGATATAAAATAGCTTTGTGCAAAAATGGTAGCCAAGATTCACCTAATTTCATCAAAGTCATCCTAGAAGAAAAGAGGCAGAGAATAGGCTGTATGTTCTTGGGCTGTTTTACTTCACAGTTCTTTCAGACCAATGCATTCATTACCAAAAGACTTCTCTCTCAGATTACTTTAAAGAACATTATGAAGGAGAATAACATTTTTTTATTCAAAGACTGTCTTTTGGCTGCCCACAAGGATGGAACATAGACCCAAGCAAAATATTTTATTTAAAGCAAGTTTTGCTATGTGCTTGTGGAGGGACTACATCAGGTCCCAGGTTTATCAGCCAGTGGGAGCAAGCACTAGGGCAAAAAAGATAATAAAGGTGGACTTGCTAGGGAAAAAGCTAGAAGCAAGAAGTTCTGGGAAAGCTTAAGGTAGGATTTATGAAGTTGTTTTTTAAGATAAGCAAGTGGAATTTAAACTCCATTGTAGCATGACTGATGTAGTGCATGTGCTCTATGTTGATAATGTGGTATCACCCACTCCAAGAGGTCCTGCTGAGATTCAGGCTGCTACGGAGGAGAGCTCTGAAAGTATTTTGGGGAAGTATATTTCTGGGCATTTTTTTACTGGCAACATCCTTTTGCATTGCAATGAGCCCTTGTTTGTGCTGGCAGTTCGAATGCAGTGAGGGAACTGTTTGGACAGTGTAATGGGTAGAGACTGCACGGAACCAGTAATTGGTACTGCATTGCCCGGAGAAGCTGACACTTTGACACAATCTCGTTTTTACAAGATTACACAGAACAGGCTATTTTCATGGAGTCAGTTTAAATTATCAGACAGGAAGCCTGTACTCATTAGCAAGGCTCTCTGCTATCTCTGAAGTCTGAAACTACAACTGAGTCTAATACTAACTTTGTAGAGATAGAAAGAGAAGAAAGTAGATGTTCTTTAATAAAAGGAAAATTATGCTTTCAGACTTCATTCCTTTCCTGTTCATTTTGTCAACACTGCAGTGAAATAAAATGATTTAATATTTCAGCACTCATGCTGAATACACATACACTTATGTGTATGTAGAATACACATAAACACTTTTTAGTTATGCACTGAGGTGAGCTAAGCAAGCTAGTTTTGCACAGCCACTAGAGAAAAATCACAAGGCAATGATTTTCAGTCACAGCCAACAGGAACTGATGCTCTGCAACCTTACCCATATAACTAAAACAGAGCACTGAGACACCGATAAAAGTGTGCTAATCAGACTATAATTAATTAACTTGCCTTGAACCTGACTAAGTGCAAACTAAAACTGCTTTACTAATGACAGGTGAGTATTTTCTAACATGGCACAAACAGACTGTGTACAAAGCAGTATGTGTATAAGCGTTTTACTAAGCGTGTGAGTACTATGACCATCAAAGGGGCAAAAAGCAGCAGAGCTGCGTGGATTTGCAAGGGGTTGCAAGCTGACTATGTAGTGCAAGACAGAGGGAAGAAAAGCGTCAGGGAAAACAGGATATTTCCTTCCGAATACACAAGAAGGATGACTGGCAAGAAATAAGGCAAGCAGTACTGGGACAGATTAGGATACCTAAGCATCCTGAGCAGTAGATACCTAAGCAGTATTAGAACCTAATACAAGGTTCTAATTAGAATTAGGATTAGTTCAGGATTAGGATCAATAGCATAAAAGCATCAGGCCTAAGTGAAGAAAATGAGAGAATAAAGAAGACAATTGTGCTTCTGCTTTTGCCCTCTCTTGTCAAAGAGCTCTCCAGCCTCATTTTTCACTTCCACGACTAAGGAATGCATCTGTTGGTACCAAGTATACAGCATCAGCTATTGTATATTATCTATTGTATTGTGTATTGTATCCAGCAGATAATTCAGAATAAAATACTAAAGACTAACAGTGTTGAATATGTAGTGATGACAATGATGAATAATGTGTAAGTATAACCACTGGTAATACATAAATTGCCTGCTTTGCCAATCTTCTAAACAATCTCATCACAGTAACGTCTAATTCACTAACTGATATGCACCTATGTATTTGTATATACATACATACATATAGACAGATACACATATTCAATTGCAATACCTTGATGTCTTCTTGTCTTATAAATTAAAATTACTATTTAGTACCTGGATTATTTCTATAGTTAGGACAGAGAAATCATCCATATTTACACATACCAATAAAAGCAGCATATTGCCTTGCAGTTTATACTTTTTGTTGTTGCTGTTGTAAACAAACAAGTATGTTCAGTATAGGATGTAACTCATATCTTGTTTTCCTCTCTAGAGCTATATGTTTGTTTCAGAAGTGTAACTAGGTTTGCCAACCTATAGCTCAATAACAATGGTTGCAATATTGCTTTCATTTTATTACCATTGGCAATGTTAGGGTAATTAGCTAATTAATATGGTAATAATATTAGCAAAAACATCAGATGGGGGATTAATTAGTCATACTAAATGTCTCATATTTCATGAGTTATTTTATGGCCCAAGAGAAAAGGAAAATTAAATGAAGGCTTAAAAGCCTAGTTAGTATGTAGTTCTCTCCCTCTCTTTTAACAACACATTAAAAGAGATTTCTCCTATATGAATAGGAGGAAAAAAGAGTTACAAATATACATTTGCTATTATTTAAGAATGTGTGCTAAGAGAATGAACTTTTACATTTATGAGACCCTGTTTTGAAAGTATCTGGCTATGCCTAGTTACACAGATCTGCACAAAATGCAGTCACAGCTGTAGTGTAATAAATTATTGACATTGAAGCTGATTATTTATCACTGAGTAAAACATTTTTTAATGGGAGAAAAGATTATCGTGTCACTACTAATATTGAAAGGTATTTAAAGAGATTCAGTATCACTGTGTGAACATATATTACAGAGCTTTATGAAATGCCTTTGGAAATTAAAATAAAAATGGAACATTGGATCTCTCTTTAATTTAACTCTGTGAGTATAACAGTAATGAAATACGGAAGATCAAGCTATGGATGCTGAAGTCTCTGATTTAGTGAATAGGCATAGCACAAGTAGTAACACTTTCCTCTGAATGCTTTAGCTATTCTGGCCTTACCTGCATCAGCTGCAGAGAGATCAGCTGCATTTTATGGTTATCACAAATAAACTCTAAGATTTATGGTTCATTTGCCCCATTCCAAACAACAGCATTCTTCCAATTTTCTGTAAGATTAGTGGAAATGCCTTATGGTGCTGGTGGGTTTGCATGGACTGAAATGCAAACGTTTCAGGATCAAACTGAGCAAAACACTTTGGCATCAAATTAAAGTTAATAGGATGTCAGCACATGAACCAGGTCTTTGGTGCATACACATCAGCAATGCTGATCTGTTTAAGTTTTTCTTTGGGTTCCCTCTTGGTCCTTGATTTTTGTAATGATTTCTGTTGTCTCTGAGTTCATTGCAAGATCATGGCCTAGAACTGCCCAAAACTGAATCAGGATATTGGGCTGTCAGCTTTGTTATGTATTATGAAAAATATAATGTTCCAGACTTCAAAACCTTGGGAGAGAAGTGAAATAAATTTCACAGAGTAACACAGGAAAATGTCAGATGGGTCACTAGTTCCATATTTAATTCAGCTAAAGTATTGGGGGGGGGCAGTGCTTTGGAGCAAGGTGGATGTCTCCTTAGGGCATGAAAAATCCAGTCTTTGTACCAAAAGCCCAGGACTAGAGGCAGTTGATTACAGAATTTAGATCAGGACTTTTAACAGTACTAAAGGTCTTACAGCTAGATTTAAAGTCTAATGTATCAATCCGTTCAGACTAGAAAAGGTATATATCATTCAAAGGATGACGAACCAAGCCCTTAGGAGCCCAGCAGCATCGCAGTCTAGGAGCGGTGAGGTGATCCCAAAGACTAAAGGAAGGATTCCTCCGTAATGCTCCCTTTCCACTGAGGAGGAGATGCTACAAAACAGCTTGCTGTCCTAGAAGTTGACAGGTCAGGAAGTGACAAGTGAATAGAATAACTGGAGGATTAAACTAAAGAGTAAGAGAAGGCTGACAATAGCAAGAGAGAGCATGTGGACATGGCTATACGTGCACTTCAGCTCTTTCCTTTAGCCAGAATATGCCAAAAACCAAACAAATAAACGACAAACAAACAAAAGCATCTCCCTAGGTTGTTAATAACCCCATTATTAACAGGCTGTAAGTAATTAGAGAAGCTCTGTACTTCTGAAGGGAAAGTCTGCAATGTTAATAAAAGTTTAAGTCTCAAGCATGCTACTTTTGTCATGTCTCAAGAAGTAAAACAGAATGAAAATCATTATCACTAGCCCAGGGATCTCTTCCCTATCCCCAAAAAGTTTGAAGTGGAAAGTTTGCTTGGAAATCTCTAAAGCAAATCAGCTTCACTAATAAGATAGGGACTTTGGCAAGGTAAATGTTAACCTTTTTCACAGAACATATGTACATATTATACGATTCTTAAAATTCTCTGCAGATACCAGCAGTATCTCTGGAGAGTTTATTACACTTGATTATTCCACTTAAGTATTCATAAATATTTATGCACCAATTGATGTACTCGATGTAATCTTTCAGTAGCTGGTACAAATATGTCACTAAAAGGAACAGTGAGGGAAGTTGCAATTAGCAATTAGTGATTCAAACACATCATGTGAAAAGCTGAGAATCTCACTTGTGCGCAATAAACTTTTACATTAAACATATGGATTAGTTTATGGAGTAGTACCTGGTTGCAAAGGCACTATTAGAGAACTGAAAAGCCAGCTTCCAAAAGCTTCTTTTATGAAAATTATCTTCCATGACCATTCCATTCTCCTCCATTTTTTTTTTTCAATCTTTCTTTAGATACATTAGCACTTCAATTGACCAATGTGATACCCGTGGCCTTGTAAAGTATTACTGCCAAACACTTCTGTGCTCTTTGAGTATGCCACCTCATAGAAACACCTACCAATATAGTCCACTTTGCATGATTTAGAATTTTATATGAGCTTGTTAATTTTGTTATGAAAATGAGAACCTGAATTTATCATTTTGCTTTCCTTGAGAGGAACCAGACATACAACATGAAAGCAGGTATAAAGTATTAAGCACTCTTTTCCTCTCATATGTCATTTATGATCAAACATAACAGTGATTTGCAGAGCAGAAATCAGGAAGGCCATATGTTACCAGATTTTGTTTGAAAGAAAGAGGATGTATAATCATAGCTTTTAATTGATTGCCTGAAATGTATGACCTGATTTTCCTCCTCCCTTCCTCGCTCCATCCCCCCTCCAAAAAAAAAAAAAAACACTTCAGAGTGTCTAAGCTTCCCTTCACTCTAATAGGAACTTTAGGTCAATGTCAGATCTAAATAAAACAGTATATACCTACAGGGAGAAAGGTCCTAAACATCCCCCTCTGTAATTTATTCCTTTTTTTTTTCAATTAAATGCAACCTGTACACAGCCTTCTACATAACTGACCCCTAAACTGCCCTCTGCTGTCACATCCTGAGATATGCAAAAATGCACATACTTCATTGCTGAGCTCATTACCCTGACATATCCATGACAGATGCCCATGATCTCTCTTAATTTGGAAGCCCAACCACAAGCAGAGTGCCCAGGGAAAACGATCTCCGTGGCTTAGTAGCGTGACCAAGTTCATCCCACTGCAAATAGCCTTACTTTGTATAGTTCACATCCTAATTGTCTGTGACATGCTCCTGCCTGGATCTTCAGCACAGGGATTGGTCTTCACTTTTTGCTGCCACTAGAACTGCTGGTTTCCGCTTCACTGCTACCTTTCTGAATGCTGCTTTTTGGCTCTTGCTACAGGTTCGTATATACAAACATACAAACTCTGCTCAGTGCCAGCTTTAAGCACAGGCGAAGGAGGTGATTGATGAGAGCAAACTGGCTGCCAGACACTGCAAAACAGGAGATGCAAAAATGTTAATGCCAGAGAGACCTTGATAACAAAAAAAAAGGCACATTGCTACAGCTGCGGCTCTTGCCACTCAAGGCAGCGATGGGTGGCAACTACGGTCCGCAGGGAGTCCTGACGCCCCTTGCTCCTCTTGCCGCAGAGCCTTCATTTCCTCCCCCAGCAGCATGAGCTTTTAAGCTTTTCCAGGGCTGCCGTGCAGCGAGGCCAGCTCAGCTCTGCCCCTTCTTGTCGGCTCGTGCCCCTCACCCTGCGGGGAGCTGCCCGCTGAGGGGCCTCACCAGCTGCACATCACCCGCCGGGTGGCTTCAGGGCCAAGAAACTCAAAGAATTAGACAAGAGGGTAAACACTTTCTGGACATTTTTTTTTTTCTTTTTTGTTTCTTCCTTTGCTTTTTTGATTGTTTCCAGACAGGCAAATATTGCAAATAAAAGTGATGTTTCTGGAGACTTTAGGAAAAGGCTTAACTGCATGCTGTTATGCCCATAATGGGTCACAGACAGTCCTAGAATGCCTAGGTCTTTTCTTCAGCCTATTTGTGCTGTTATTGAGTTTGGTAGCCTGTAGAGTCCCTTTCAGTGTTTGTTTTCCTTTATACTATATAAACTTCTTATACCTCCTATGATTTTTGCTGCAAATAAAAAGACCTCTTTATAAAGTAGCATGCTTAGCAGGTGGAACCTATCTTTTAGGACATTGAAAATGTACATTCACTGTAAATTAGAAATGTTCTTTCAGAGGAAAATTATAATTAGGGAAATGTTAAAAGACTTGTTTCTTCACTGTTCAAAACCTTCATTGCTATAAAGTTATAAGCAAAAGCAAAAAACAGCTTCCTTGAATCTGTGTTCTTTCCAGCACATAGATGATAACATACTTAATTGCTTAGATTCAAATAAGCAATTTTTCCTTTTTTTTTTATATTTACTTAGACCACTAGAAATAAATTGAATTTGAGAATCCCATCCCAGAAATTGTTCAAGAGGAGGGTTATTGCTTCTGTTAACATCTTTTTGGATTGGATATGTTAATGCACTTTCATTATAGTTATACTGTTTCTAGCTCTCTAACTCCATCAGAGCTGTAGGCAATGAGTAAGTTGGAACAAGCATCTTTTGAGGTGGCAAGCTCTAATTCAAGAAGGATAATTTGTATTTTTTAACAGAGTTTCTATTTTATGTGAACTAAAATTTGATGTCACAACACAAGAGTTGTTTTTTTGATATATTGGACTATCACTCTTATTTACATAATGCAAGTTATAATCAACACAATATTTTATTGCACGTTTGAAGTGTGTCTCCTCCATAGAGCTAGACAGTGAAGACAGAGTCTACGTACATCTTTCAAATATGTATGAAATACATGAATAATTGGCAGAACTTCAGAAGGTTCATGTATCAATTTAATGTCACTTTAGGACATAAATTCATGGCATCCTCTTCTAAAACTCACAGCCCTATTGCAGTTTTGGCATTGCGAAAAACTTCAGCGAGTGCGAAATAACACAGATGCCATATCATCAGAAACAGTGTGGCATATTCATGTTAAGCAACTTTTGAATGTTCTTCTGTCAGAAGTGAAGGGCTGAAATGGTACCAGCTAGGGAAATGTCACTAAGGAGTCAATGAGGCATCAAGTGAATTAACATAAGAGGTGGGATAGACAGTCTGGCTAAGAAAAGAAAGTACCTAAGTGAAAGGAAGAGGAACGAGATTGCAATTAAGTAAGCTAGATACATTTTGTGCAGGCAGAAAAGTGGAAATCTGTACGATAAACAGAAAGGCTGATGAGTTCTTCAATTTACACCATAAAGAGATTGTTGGTAAAGAAACTCTTTGCAATCAAAAAGATCATTTGTGCACCAGAAGTAAAGATATCAAAATAACAATGTGGAAGACAGTGAGATTATCCAGATTCTGAATATTCTGAAAAAATCACCTGTCAAGAAGGGCATCATTAGAAATAATTTCTTTGCTAATTTGAAAATAATAAAAGCAACTGACCTAACAGAAGAATTAGTGTTGTTCAGAAGACATATGGAAGTCAGAAAATAGAAGAAAAGAAGAAGAAGGAAAAAAAGGGGACTATATAAAGTAGAAGGAAGTTTACGGACATGCTACTCATTCCCTTGTTGCACAAAGGGAATTTATTGCTTACCTTGTTGACGGATAAGCTTGTTTAAAGTACTAAAGATAGAGCTGAAAGCAATCAAATCAAAAGTAACAGTCATCCAAGCAATTTTAAGTAAAGCAACTTTATAGTTGAAAGATTAATTTAAGTATGAAGTGTGAATGGGTCATGGCCTCCTTCACTCTCAAAATTGAATCAAGAGTCAATGAATGTAAGTGCTCCAAATAGATGTTTGCTTTCAACACTGTCATGAAAACAAAAAGAAGCGTTCAGTCCAGGTAAAGCAACCTATAATATCCCTCACCCAGGACTTTGCAACCACATCAGTGAAAATAGCCTTTATTATTCAGACAAGCTCCATTTTGCCTGTTCAAAACAAAGGCAAAATGGAGCTTGTCTGAATAATAAATTATCTGGAAATCTGGAACATTGTTTATATATCATTGAACTATCAAACATACAGAGACACCCCTCTCATTCCACCAGAAATATTCCACTTTTCTGGAACAGACCTCCACCTTGGAACCAAAGAACCAAACCTGAGGGAAGAACTTTGCTTCATGTAGATGAAATTTCATTTCTGTTTTCTTTCATGAGACTATCACCCAGAAAGACATTGGCTAATGCTGCAAAAAACAAGTAGAGAATAACCTTTATAAGCATATTGTTTCTGTCTTATTACAATGTTCGGAAATGATTGAACCTTCTGCATTTCCACTATAGGAAAAGAAGAGTGTCAGCGCAATTCATGGAAGAAAAATGTGTCTGTTTGCCTGTTTTCATATCAAAATAAGCCCAGCATGGATTGATGAGATAATCAGCTGGTTTGTAGCTGAGTTCGAAGTGAGTTTGCAGTCCCATTGCTGTTTCAGTGAGTATTTATAAGAAAACTCCTATTTGCCCCCCATTCATTCCCCTAAAACAAAGCTGCCCTTTTCTAGCTGTTATGAGCCAGCCACTGGAGAGCTTGCAAGTACTGAAGCCACAAAATTGTGTATATAACACATCTTGTATTAACATGGAGTGAATTTCCTTCTTGCCTACAAGATAATTACATTGCTGATGTTGCCCACTTGGAAGAGGCACTTAAATGTTCAGCAGTGCTTGAGATAACATCTACTAAGTGCTTTTTGATTAAGTCCTTTATAATTACTCATTTTCACAAAGCGTGAATCTATTTGAAGGGTACCTCAGTTATCAATGAGAGGCTGCTAATGGAAACTTTTCACTATTTTGGATTTCTTACACTGATTTGACATTTTCCATTCCCACCATGATTCTCTCCATTTTGATATGCAATCCAAAATATACCGGCTATGTACTATGCAACTGTGCACATATGAACGCATCCTTACTCCATTTGGTAGCTTGTTGGTTTACACTGGAGAATCCCAAAATATCAGGTAAGAGAACAGACAGCAAACAAAAACACTCCAGATGAGAATTAGTCTTAAACAGATCTTCTTAATAGACACTGCTTAATTACAAAGCAACGAAGAAGTTGTTTGAGACAACTGGAAGGTCTGACATAACTGAACAACCCCAAATTCCTTTAAATCTCCAGGAATCTAATATTCGAAAAAAACAAGGACACACTCAAAATTCTCACGAAGTGCCTGAGAATACTGTGTAATGAGTACTGTCAGAAAGATCTTACCAGTCTAGCTGGTCAACTAACTCTACCAGATATTGCTGGCAACATAATGAAGTCACAGTAATAAGGCTCTGATACTTTTAAAAGGAATCATCTCAAGTGTGAGAAGATTCTCAGCTCTCTCATAGGAACTGTGTGGGTAGATGTCCTTAAAATATTTTCAGACAGCAAGTCAAAAAAGGAGGTTGTGAATATCTTAGAAAAGGAAGTCATATTCAAAGCAGACAGAAGCGTATTTAGAAACATCTTTGTTCTTGCTCAAAGCAGAGAGCAGGACATTTGAGAAATGCTGTTATGTCCTTTTCTCTAGACATTGGCAATAGCAGGAGGTTATGAGAGATAGCTAAAGTGAAGATTTGGAGGAGAAATGGGAGGAAGAAGAAAAAAGTAATTAAGTCTGAAGTATCCAGTCTTCAAAAATTCCCTTTTAGAGCAGGTAACATGCTTGAATTTCTTTAATTCCTTTAATTCCATTTAAACAAATATTTTTTTTTTTTATTTTGTATTTCTTTTTAGGCAATGAATGTGTAAATTATATGGGAGGATATGAAAATATTATCTGCTTCTAAGCAATGATCAAACCAGAGAGACTATTTTAAACAAAGTCTATTGACAGATGCCTTTGAAGGACTTCATTAGAATTTACTGTCTCAGGCATTGCTTCTGAAATGTCTGAGTGTTTTCAAGTTATTGACTTAGGTTTACAAAACACTGTTCTGGGTTATGATGCTGTAGACCAGATATATCCCCCCCCAATTCCCCTACTTACAGGGAAATCTAGAAAGAAAAATGTAATAATGGGAGTCGTTAGTATTGTTTGCCCATTTAGAGACATAAGATAACATGTATTCTTATTAGGATTTCAATTATGAGAATAAATTCTTCCTCTTTAAGTCTTTCCTTCTTGCCTTCCTTATACAAAATACTCACTTACATAACCAAGGTTCCTCAGCATTACATCTTACAGGTTTCCCTGTTACTGACCGGAATGCAGAAAATTCATGTATTAGACTTAAGCCTGCTTTTAAAAAGCTTGTGAATTTTTACTCATTTGTTTAAACTCTTGTCTGAAGTGTCAGGATTCTCATTTAATGATACGGAGAATTTCCATTTTTCCACAAAATACATTAAGAGCATGCAAATATTTTTAAAGTTTATTTTATGCCCCAAATTTGCTAGATATACCAATTTCTTAATGAAACAGAGAGAAGAATGCAAAGTAATTCTGATAAGCGCTCAGTAAAATGTTGTAGAAATCCCAGTTAGGCAATTGTTTCCTGGAACAGAGGTTTTCTGTATCTTAACCCAGCTATCTGCAGTATTACCTTTTTGTTTTTATCCGTTGTAGTTAGACCATGATAAGATTAGATCGTTATGGACAGATCTGCTTCCTATGGAATAGGAGTTTTGAAACATTTAACTATTCTCAATAAAGTCCTCTCATTTGGACTAAGCACAAGAAGTCCCAGTTCTAGTTAGTCTTCTCTTTCGCTTTCCTTCCTTCCTTCCTTCCTTCCTTCCTTCCTTCCTTCCTTCCTTCCTTGGAAAAAAAAAAACACATTATTGTGAATACCTGTTAATAAATAGCACATTGGTTGTCTGTTTTGCATTGAGGAATCTGCTATACAAAACAGCTTTTGCAGAATTTCTGAAGGAACAGGACATCCTGTATCAAATCATCCTGTTATCTCAATTAGTCAGTCAAAACGTTTCTTATGTTGGTAGCACATTTCAGATCAATGCAGAGAGGTACTTAATGTCGGTAATTTACAATTATGGACCCAAAGTTATTACAAAAAAAAAAAAAATTCCTTGCTAATATTCATGCTGTTAATCATTTCGGAACAAGAAATCTTCACAAAACCTGTCTGTGTAATGTTTTATTGTCTTGACCACAGAAGAATGAGCAGAAGTCCCTAGAAGTTCCCTCTTCTGAATTCACTTTTCCTTTTCTTGGGAAAGGTATTCCGGAATTTGCATAAGAGGTGAGGTTGGAGAGGACCTCTGGAGATCATTCAGTCCAATCTCACTCCTCAAGCAGGGTCACCTACAGCACATTGCCAAGGACTCTGTCGAGACAGCTTTTGCATATTTCCGAAGATGGACACTCAACAGTCTCTCTAAGCATCCTGCTCCAGTACTCAGGCACCCTCTCAGAAAAGTTTAGACAGAGTTTCAAAGTTTAGACTGTGTTTCAGTTTGTGCCTATTGCCTCTTGTCTTGTCTGTGGGCACCACTGAAGAGTCTGGCCCCATCCTCTTCACACTCTCCCTTCAGGAATTTAAGACTATTGTGAAGAAGACCCCACATTCTTCTGTTGTCCAGGCTGAACAGTTTTCTCATCCTTTCCTCATATGAGAGATGCTACAGTTCATCATCTTAGTGACTCTTCACTGGACTTGGTCCAGTAGCTCCATCTCTCTCCTAAATTGAGGGAGTCTAGAATTTATAAATGTTCCTCCCTGCCCCAAACATTCTCGTCCCCAGACTGAACATTCTCAGTTCTTTCAGCAGCTCACCATAACAGAATTGCCCCAGTACCCTTAAATATTTTTGTGGCCCTTTGCTGGGCTCACTCTTGCGCTGGAGAGCCCAGGACTGGATCCAGCACTCAAGGCAGGACTTACCCAGGGCAGAGCAGAGGGGAAGGGTTGCATCCTTCCATCTGCTGGCCTCTTGCGACCCAGGAAACCCTCTCCCTTCTTGGCTCCTGCTCCTTTTGCTTGACTCGTTGGTCACAGAGACGGGACTTCATGGAATCAGTACAGAATTCATACAGATTAGGACTGTATAGGAAGCCCAAAGGCAGTCTTGCCATCTAACCCTCTCTTGGGTATTTGTTACCGCTATGTCCCCCTGTCTGAACTGCCGAGGGGTTCTAAATCTTAAAGGACTTTGTATCAGAGACAGTTGTTGGTAGGTAAATCTTTTGCTGTTTGTCTACAGACTAATTATGTAGACAGTATGTGAAAAAACTTCAGAAGATCAGTCTTGAACTGAATAAACAGTTTAGCCTATGTTTATATGACCCCATTACCCAATGAAACAGTAGTTCTTTCTATGCAATTTCGAATTAAAAATCTGATTAAAAATTTCAAGCAAATTGCAGCTGCTTGATGCAGCTGCCTTTACTGTAAAAAGTTGAAAAGAATTTATTCAATGCCCTCTACTAAATGACAAGCTTCTTAGAAATTTTTGCCTCTGAGAAAGAGACAACACGAGAGAATGATTCCTGAGGAAAGAATCTTTTCTTATGTGAACACAAAACTATTATTTTGGCAAGTCTGCGGTTCAGACTTAATAATTCTAACTACTCTTCCACTAGAATTTCCTGAATTATAATATGCTATCTTTTTTTTGAGTGAATGATTCTTAAGATAGAAAATGAAACATGCCATGAAGATGTGTATACTATCTACCTTTCTGAGTGATGTGTATACAATCTACCTTTCTGAGGGAATATTCCTGAAATTCCTCTCCAGATACATCTTAGGAATCTGCAGAGTGCTAAAAGCTCAGAGAGGAACACTTAAAAGCAAGAATGTCTCCTCAGAAAGTTGTAGATGCAAGTGAGAGTTTTTAAATGTTATCTGTAATTTTTAAATCTGTTATCATAGTTTTATCATCTTAATTGTATCTACAACTGTGGAATCTGGAAGTGCATCCTGGTTACTGGAACCAGATGTACCCTATGGCCCCATTCTGGTTCTGGGAGAATGAACTCCGCATCTTGACTGTGGATTGTTTGGCTAAGGACCTGACCTGGCTAAGATGATCAGGAACATTTTTCTCATTCCCTCAGAGTAACCATATCCACCATGAATTACCAAAAGAAAATCGAACGGCATACACTAATCATAGGCAACATGCAATCCTTTTCTGGAAGGAGACCTGTATGATTCATCCCACTGAACACTATTCCAGGTGTGATACAGTGGTTTCAGGGATGCTTTACCAAAGATGCAATTTTCAGTATTTTACTGAAACAGTAATGCTTCTAATATACATACATTAAGCAAATAGGCCATTACTTTCTGAACTAAAATAAAGAACAATCTCATTTCTAATACTGATGAAGCATTTGAGCTATGTCAAGTTGCAAGTGCTTAGGATGCAGAATAACAAACTACAAAGTCCAGCATTAGCCATTTAAAATTTAATTTCCATATTAATATGTATCAGATCTTCAGAGATTTACAATTAAGATGTTTGTCAGCATTTCATTGCTCCTTGTTCCTTTGAGCACAAGAATTATTTGTCAATGGTATAGCGATTATAACAAATGATGCTTACAAATAATGGCCTTCTTGAATATTTATGGCATAATGAAGAGAGTTGATCGCATCTTATATCATATTGTTTAGTCATGTTTCTTAACTGTTCAGCTATGGTGGTTTTTATCTACTGTGCTGCATTTTTTATAGGGATGTTAATATTTTTCAATCAAAACTGAACTCCTTATATTTTGTTCCTCACAATTACAGCATTATCCACTGTCATTAACTTCTGTGGTCTTTGGTCTTGAAGCTGTGGTAAGTTTTACTGCGTTAAAAATAGAACCAATCTAGGAAGGGGACTATGTTAAAAAGCATTGTCAGGCAGGAGGCAGAGTACTTAGCAACTAGAGATTGTACCTGGATGTACTTTTCAGTGCATGTTTGTCCTGGGGGGTCAAGTCCTCTAGCAGTTCAGATCAGCACCCCTTTAAATTTCCTCGTTCCTCGTGGAGTGAAAGCACTGTTTGATCTGAGTGGGCATCTAGTTATTTTAAAGTAGGAGCTGCTGTGCAATCTGGACAAGGCTGGAAAATACACTCACACCTAAGAGTGGGAAGCATTCCTGAGTGGGATAATACTCAGGCTGAAGGATGCTGCTAGCTACTCACTCAAAACCAGTAGCCAACTTTCCGCTGCTCACAACAGCCTTAAAACTTCAGCCCAAGTTATTATGCAGCTGTGTTCCCAGTTTCCCCTTTTGCTGGAGGAATTGTGTGTGAAATAAGGTGTTAATTTCATAATTTTACAGTTCCAAAAAAGGATCTTTTCAAATATGTTCAAGTCTTTTTTATGTAAAGCCCCCTAAGTCTATTCTTGCTCCCTCTCCAGTTTTTGGAGGTGGAAATAGTTCTATGCTATGTAAGTCAGGATATCAGACTCATGAAAGTGTGAGTCCAAATAAGTCATGTGGCAAAGTAGCACTCAACAATGATAGAGAAAGAATACCTCAAGTAGAAAATTTAAGTTTATTGGACTGTGCAACTAAAGAAATAGAGAAATAATAAACTCTTAATCTCAAAATAATCACAGTAACAAAGACTTTTTTTTTCCTTTGTGATAGAATGACTGAAACAATACATATTGTACAGATATTTTTAAAGCTGTAGCTCAGTAATGGAATATTGCCTTACTTTACATGTAATTTAGATTAAAGTTTTAATTGGGTTATGTATTGGTATTTGACAGGACCAGCCTTTTACTTAGAAGAATGGCGCCAACATTGTCCTTAGAAAGTCCTATTGAGATGTATTACAGTATTAGAAATGAGATACACAGAAATAAATCCATTTGAGATACTTGAGATCATTGGTCTCAAGTAGGATTTTCATGTGAGTTGTTCAGTACTGTCACAGCATGAGATATATATATATATATATATGTATGTATGTATGTATGTATGTATATATGTGGGTTTCCTGTGGCTCCAAACCTTCCTGGGCCAAGTTATGATATGACTAAGAATGTCTTATCTGCGAAGTCCTGTGTGATGTGCCACGTGAGCGTGCAGACTAGCCCGCTGGAGGAAGGCATAAGGTGTGCCCCTTGGCAGGGACGTGGCCCCAGGGGCATACGCAGAGGAGCACTGAACTCAAAACGAGCAAGTCTGTCATTTCTGAATCATAAACTTTATGAACTTTCTGAGCAGTCTGTCCCAGAGAACAGGCTGAGTAAGGGCTTTGGGCTGACAAAAATGTCGCAGTCTTGGGATTTCCCAAGGGACTCAGCTCTCATTCTCGCCTGGCTGAACTATCAGTGGAAGCTGTTGATACTTTTCTATCTTTTCTTGGCATTCCGGGGTAGAAAATGGAAGTTAACAGATGATTGCCTACAGATAAGAGGGCTTAACTGAACTCTGCTGCCAGTTTCAATACACAATTAAAATTAAGACAGTCCTAAAACCAGAACCTTTCTTAAAAAGGTAAATATAGAAGTTTGTTGTTTTTTTTTTTCCTTTTTCCTGGTGAAGCAGGCTCTCAGTTCTGCCGCAGACACCTGGGAGTTTGCAATACCAATGAACTGGACTGGAAAAAAAAAAAGTCCAAGAAACAAAGAAAAGCCATTTGGTTTGGCATCATTAATGTACTCATAACAGCTAATTCTTCATATTTTAATGTTATGATAATATTTGCTTTTCTCTTCAATACTTTATGCACTTTTAGAATTTCAGCTACAATATTAAATAAAAATACTTGTTCTCATTGTAGTGCAAAAAGCTGAAGAATCCTTACGTATTTTATTTTATTTTTTTTTTTTTAATATGTAATGATTTCTAAGCAAGAAAATGTTTTCTTTCTGGATGGTCAAGATTCCTAAAAGCTTGAAAGACAACATTATTTTCTGTACTATTGCACTTCCCTTCTCAAACTAGAAAATTCTGTGAACAGTTGAGACTTTCTGCTAGCATTGAAGTATATATTGCTTTAAGTATGTTCATATAAGTGCGGCACTTCTGTCATTCATCATGCCTTTCACTGCCTGATCCATATAAAAACTTTTTTTTTTTTTTTTCAAAATACTTGATTGTTTTTTTAGGTCTGAACATTTCCTGCCAAATGATAGGACAGGGGAGTGCTTTTTTCCTGAGGTTATTTTATTATTATTATTATTATTATTATTAAAGGCTCTCACTTGTGGAAATGGGAGCAAGCAAACATTTTCATAAAGTTCTTCTGAAGACATCAGAGCTAGCAATGATTTCAAGAGTAAGCATTTCAAGGGTACACATCTGAATTTTAAAATATGCTTAACTAAACACAGACATGCAGAAATAATGAATTAGACATTCATATAAAAGTGGCAAACAGATCTGTCACGAGCAGTGCGATTGTCAGCCATATTTTTGTGCTTCTGATAGTCCCCAAAGTAGCAAAAGCTTTTGCAGCTGTCTGCAAGCTACACTTAAAACTCTGTTTTCAGAGTGCATTGTCTGCATTAGGTTTTTGAGGATATGTGAAATGAGTATGTAGTTCACTGCTGTAATGAGAAGGTCCACACTATTGATGACATCTTGTCAAATACAAGGAAACAAAAGCAAAGGCTCTTTGGGCAATTTGTGCAGGATCTGAATAAATCAGAGAAAAAAAGGAGGCCTGCAGAAGCTGACGGTGGTGTCAGACAGGATGCTCTGCTTAGCCAAGGTGTTTTTAACGTGGGAAGCAGCTGGTGCTTGCAGGGTGCCACGCGCGCGTACACACAGGCTCGTCTCCAGCACAGCGAGTAGGGCCTGGGACCCGCGGCGCTACGTGAGCTGGAGGCATCGCGGGGGATGCAGGCTGGCTGGGGGACATCACTGAGCTCCCTTCCTGAGCCCGGGCAGAGACAGAAGCAGCGGCGCTGAACGGCACGAGGCGTGGAAGGAATGTGGAGTGGGTCGCGCAGCCAGGCTTTGAGGGAATTCAAAGGAAGTGGGTGACAGGTAGCGGGACTTGGTGGTCCGTGGACACCCCCTGGACCACGGAGGAGATCCCTTCACATCCGAACATCGAGGATGAAATACTGATTTTCCCCAACCCTGAAACCGCTTGCTATCTCAGGCTGTCAAAAATCCTCACATCATTCATGCTTCATTTTGACACTCTGGACAGGGCTGAAATTCACTTTTGTAAATTCTGATTCAGTGTGAGAGTCACATTTTAAAATGAATAGCAACAGAGGTGAAATATCTGGGCATTTTATGTATTTCAAATGATTTAACAATCAGTCTTTAATACATCAGACATACTGCACATAACACTCTTTGCTTCTTTTCCTTTAGTGCAAGACATACTCTTAAGTACGTCCTTAGATTTAAATTCAGGACACATTTCTTCTAAAGTAACTTAGTGTTTCTATGAGATGATGAATGGATTGAAGTAACCCATCTCGACAGAGAAAGATATCATCTTAATAATCTGATATTTTATGTTCTTTGTTATAATTACTTTTGCCTCAGATTAATGAATTCCATTTACAGTAGCAAGCCAGCAAATGAAAACCATTCAGCATTAGTATGAAATACAATGGAAAGATGAGTCTGTCTGGTGCGCAAGGCATAAATTGAAGTATTGAAGAGCCATTATTTACAAAAAAAAAAAAAGAAAAAAAATGACTTTTTCCATAGTGTAAATTTTATTAAAAAGAATTCTCTTTCCCTCAGAAGAAATCAAATACATTTACATTCTTGAAGACAATTACCAAAGCCACAGAGCTCATGAAGTAAGCTTTCAATTTTCTTCTCAAATCACTCCCTTTGTTTCACTTATTTTTCTCTGTTGTATGTTGTGTCCTTCCTGTGTTTCCGGTTATTCCATCTGAAGTCCAATCATGAAGATAAGTAAACAAACACAGGTACTTTTTAAAAGCAGACTTCTGATCCCGCGAGGATGCCGCTTGCTCAGGAATGCCCGGCCTCACGTCCCGAGGGCGGACACCGCTCTGGGCCAGAGTCCCCTCGTAGCAGCGGTCGCGCAGCTCCCCGCAGGTGGGCGCTGCTTCGTACAGCCGGCACGCTCGCCAGCAACACGGAAGGGACCCATAAGCTGAAGGCAGGGGCTGCAGAGCTCCGGGCCCACTTTGGAAGTGCTGGCCGAGGAAGCTGGGCGTCTCCTGAGGGAAAGGTAGCAAGAAACCCACAGCAAGCAGGGCCCGGGACTGGCAGGTCCCCAGCAGAGAGGAAATGGGCAATGTCCAGGCTGGAAGTGGAGCAGAAAATGACACAGAGAGATGAGGAGTCTGGACATTTTACACATTAGATTGGCCAGATTAAACGCAGCAACAGCCAGGCTAGCAAAACGTATGACCTACATGTACATACAAGGTCCTGAAACAACCTTCCAGCAAACAGCATCTAGCTTGGAGTTTAAGGGAGAAGATCCTAATGGAACGAGGAGCCACAATGTCATGGGAAAGGCTATCAAAAACACTCAAAACGCAGAAGTAACAAAACAAAACAAAACTCCCAAGGAAAGGCTACAGAAATTAACTCCATAACATGAGGCAGCGTGACAAACGACTTAAGGACAAAATTTTATGCATGCAGGTGACAAACCTCTATAGATGCTGACATTTTAAGCTAGCAAAGGCTTTTATCATGACAATGGATGTAAGAGGTTGAAAGGAGACATGCACACAGCAAATAGTGACAGATGAGGGAGCAGCACGCGGTTACCCTGTGGGCATTATAAAACTATGTTTTCTCCATAAAATGTGCTCACAGAACTATGAGTAAATTCTGCTCTGGCCCAAAGAGCTGATTATGCAGAAGGGAGCACAATATTCATTAGAATGGGGTGAGAAAAGCAGCGTGTGGCTCCAGTGCGTCCCATTGGTCGCAGGTCACACGCAGGTGAAAGAAGGGGGAGCGCTATTGAACACCCCAGCACTACTTTTGGGTTTAATCTGGGACTGTTTAATGCAAAATATATGCACTACTGGAAACAAGAATGATAAGAATAAGCAATAGGTGTGTGTCTGCTTTTTCTGGTATTTGTGCTGCTGAAAACAGTAAAATATAGCAGGTAAAACAGGGATGTGTACTCCTTTTCTTTCATGTGCCTCAGCTTGTCATTTGGGACTGTCTCCATTATTTCTGGGATATTACGAACACTGTTTTTGTCAGCTTCTTTCTTTTCTGTGAAGTATTAGTACAAAGAGGGGAAGATTTCAATTCAACATGTGCTGGTTCTCTTTCTCCCTCTGCAATTCGAATAAACCCTCCTGTTTCATTCTCACAGCTATCTTCTGCACTGTGTTAGCAGTGAACCTGTACAAAACCAAAAATAAAAATCATAACGAAACAAACAAACAAACAAAAACCCAACAAGATTCCTATAACTGGATGCTTAACTTGCCATTGCCTTTTCTGCATCAACCTTCTATGGCATTACAAGCAATCCAACATGTGACACTTCCTAGCTTCTTTCCAGCAGATGAGGCCAGATTTATGCAGTACTGTAAAATCTACAGTAAAGTGCTATTTCATTGGCATTTAAAGGATAAGGTAGGGCATATGGCAACCTGTGAAAAGAGCAATTAACCATGTGTGATTAGAAACTCATAGCTGAGCATGGATGATTCAGAGAGAGAGCTGATGAGTCATGGCCATTTCCTAACAAACTGGCCAGTGAGCAGACAATCATTTCTGTCTTAAAAATCCAAGTACTCAGATTTCATCAAACATAATATAGTGAGTCTGAACAGACAAAAACCTGAGTTCTATATAAGTTCTTCAAAGCCTATCTTTTCTCCCAGCTTTCCTGAAAAGGAGAGGAGGGAAGGAATTGAAGCTAAGAGGGTATAGCTCTTTAGATGGTGAGTCTTGTTAGGTTTTTGTCATATTTGCTTTGGTTGGGCTGTCAGTTGTTAATGGATCAAGCCTGCTTAAGACTGCTAAACGTACTTAAGCTGTCAAGGGCATTGTTGCCTAGGATGGCCTCTCTTTTGTGTACTTAGAAACTTGCTGTTATCAACTTGCAGAATTTTGCAAGTCTCATCCTGTTTCATCATTATCTTAAATCCACAGCTATCAACTCTGTGAGGCCACATTTAAGAAGTAGCATGAATTTCTGTCTTTGTAGGACACCACAAAACACTCTTTCTCTCTGCTTTGAAAAAGAACCTGCACAATCTATTTTTTAAGGTCATGTTATGGGCCTGATGTACAACTTTTAATTAAGGTTTTCAGTGTAAAACTTTCAGTCTAAAAACCTATCCAGACTAAGTATCTATTTAAGTATCAGCTACTATATCTTTGGCTTGAACAAGTGTTTCTGTGGTTAAATTTCAGTTAACAGGACTGATCAAAAGGAAGAAAGTTTGCATAATGTGTTTTTGAAAATCATTGCCACAGGAACACATTGAGGCAAATGTTACAGCTATCTTTTAAAAAGGAGTGTATAACTAATAGCATTGCTATTCCTATGCCTAGGAAAGCTAAGATGATAATAAGGTAATCAGATTTCATGCTTGAGGGTGTTAGCTAATCGCCTGCAGAAGTTTGGCATGGCACAATTGGCTGAGTGCACCCTGTTTATTTTTATGCTTGTTCTGAGACATCAGTTATTCATTACCACTGTCAGCAGCTTACTGGACAAGATGAACTGAAAGGTTTATTCCAGCATGATGAGCTCTATGTCCTGTCATAAGTGTTATCATAAATACAGCAAGCCGTCCATTTTAAGACATCAATAAAATATACCTTACAGTGTATTGACTGATTGGTGGGTATGCGTACGGCTGCCCTGCACTGGCTCACAGCCTTGGCCAAGGAGGGTGATACTAGTTTTTGTGTTCCTGACTCCGACTCCATCAGAAAGAAGACTTTGCCTTCACTGTTGGTACTACCTGTGTACTACTGAATGGCACTCTCCATACTTTGGTGCATGTCAAGGAAAGAGAAGTCACAGCTTTCCTCTTCCTTGTGGTCTAGAGAAGACAAAAGGTAAATAAAAGCTACATAAAGACATTCTGATCTTTTAGGCATAAAGATGAGAATGACAGTTCTCTGACCACTTCATCACCTAGCCTCAGCTGCAGCCGGTGGAAAAACTTGCCTCCTCAGTAGCCGTTTCCTTTAGGTACCATAAAACACCTGTGGACCCTGCACTGCAGGGCAGGGAGGGCAGTGCTCTGTGCCCTTTTCTTTGAAGCAGTCATCTTCTTAAACCTGAGCTGTGGGCAAAACGTGAACAGAAATGTGAAGGATTTGAAAAAGATTGAGAAATCCTGAAATTAAATGGTCAGAAATTCAAAAACAAAATTTTCTAGTTAGAAAGGGATACTCAAGCTCTGAATAATTTTATGGGAACAAGGGATGAAGAAAGAGAGGAAGGCAACAGTGACTGAGCCCTCAGTTTGTCACTATGGTGCTCTGTGGAGCTCCTGAAACACTGATCTCCTGACCGTGCCCAGAGGAGGCTCTGCTGGAGCAGCCTTTCTCCCTTCTTGCTCACGCGCTCATTCGTGTTTGCTTGCCTTCGAGAGAAGCTGGACATTCAAACAAATGTTTCCTCGCAGCATGGAGCTGCAGCGGAGACAGGGCACGCTTGGGTGTGAAGGCACTCGGGACCTGGATCTGTGCTTGCCCCAGAGGGCACGCTCCCAAAGCACCTCTGGAGCATGTCATCAAGCAAAAAAGGAGGGGGTGGCCTGGTTTAGCCCTCCTAAACTAAGTTCTTTAGCAACACTACGTAATCCTTCTAACTCATGTTAAAATTTGCCTTTATTAGTCATTTTCAATGGAGGCTGGGCTTGACTTAGCCTTTATCAACTGTATCTTGATATAGTTTCAGCTAAGGTGTCTTTATCGTATAAAGTAACATATGATTTGTCTTTTCCCTAGGTTCTGCTCACAGATCACACCAATTTTATATATTCCAAAGCACATTTAGGAATCCTATGAACAAAAATAAATGACAGTGTATTTTATTACAGGCCTTTATATTTATTTTTATCTTGCCAATTGGATTTCAATAGGTGATAGGCACTGAACTCTTTAAATGCACCCTTTTAACGATGTCCATAAACATTTTATTGATTTAATTGTATTCCAACTCATTAAACAAAATGGCTCTCAATTATCATTAGATAATGAGCAGAACACTATGCAAACAAGAACCCAACTGTCTACAGAAAATGGAGTTTTTTCTTTAACCTACCATTTGTTATTCATTAGCTTTCATACAAATTAAAATAATGTTATTGATTTAATAACGTGATTGAAAGTCAGGGGGAGTGCTGTTTATTGGCAGTCTTGTCATCCCCCAGATAGCTGTGAAAAAGTCCCTTCACATTGAGCCTCTGTCCTCTGGCGAAACATTCATTTTGAATTTGATCTATACCTAAATCTTTTTTTCAGCTACTATTCACCCAATATGTAATACATATTTTCCTGCAATTTAAGACAATTCAAGTGAGTTACAAAACTGTAACTGAAGAAGCCATTTGAAAATATTGCTCTCCTTTTCAATAGCCTTCTGTTACACTAGAGTGACAGGTAAATTATCAAAATGACTATCCCAGAAAAGCACATGGAACTCAACAAAAGTGTTTTGACTGATATCCTCCATTTTGTCTACTGTTTGGTGACAGAACATGGTTGACAATCTTTAAAGAAGGTACATTGAAAGTAATGACATTCCAGTCAGATGCCCCTCAGACTGGATCTGCATTGCGCATAGAGCAGAATTGCAATAGTAAGTTGCCTGAGGTAAGATATATTTTAAACTATATCCAAGTTGCTATACGTATTTTTGTTTTCCTCAGGCATATGAATATGCAGGAGAAATATAAAGTAGATGATTGCTTAAGCTTAAAAATACTCTACCTCAACATATCCTCAAAACCTCAAAAAGTTCACTTTACTTTTATTTTTGACCCTAAGAAGACAAAGCATATGCATCCCACTACAAAAGGAAACTCATCTAGTTTTTTTAGGAAACTCCAAGATTAGGATACTCCGAAACAATTAGGATACTCTAACAACAATCATTCTCTAATTCTCTAGTCGATATTACTACAGTAGATCATGTCTTTAGCTGGAGTCAGAAAGCTGCAAGTTCAAAGAAGAAAAGCCTTCAATGTTCTGTCAACACAGGCTTCAAATCCATCTCAGTAGCGTAATGCATTCATCGATAGCCAAACTAGGTTGAAGTCCATGCTTCTGTTGATATCTGAACTAAATAGCTCAAAGCTGATTTATATTTATCTGCACAAACTCATTCAGATTATTGATACAGTGTGGATGTGTTAGCAAGCATAACCCTGATGTACTTTGCCAAGAGCAGACAAATCCCACTCCAACTCTAGGAGTCTGCTTGTCACCAGCTGCAGCATATAGAACAGTTTATTTAATAACACAGCACAAAACAGCTGCTCTTGACTACTTCTATGCAGCAGGCACCATTTCTGATTGAAATTATTGGCATCTGAAAGTTCCTTTGTGGTCTGGTTCATCCCTTGAGAAATTCTACAGTGACTCAACCACGCTAGCACAACCTCAAGTGAGCGTGGGACACATTCAAGTGTTAGGATGATTCAGTACACCTACATAATTACACAAAACTTCCAAAATCTTGGACTGCTGTATACTTGGCTCAAACTTAGGAAGAAAACCACCAGCGCAGTCCTACAAAGAGCTTTCTCGGGGAGTACGAAGCTTCATCACGGAAAAAGCAAAACAGTTCATCCACCACTGATTTTCAGCTGATTTGAGTCAAGACTAAACTAAATTATTTTTGAAAACAGGAGAAGACAGTGGATGACAGTGATAGTTTTGAGAATACATACGCAATTCTCCTTATGGTTTGATATAGGCTTGGTGTTTTGTGCCTCATTTGTCACAGTTTTTTCGAGACTTTGTACTTCTGAGTACAGTTGAAGTTAGTGGTGATGTGTTAGGGCTTTGATCATTGACAGCTCAGGATAGCTGAGAAGCTTCATCCAGGCTGATCTTCTGTGAGCCAGCCTTACCCTTCCCTTTGTGTGTTCCAGTTGCACCTTACCCCAAGTTTCTAAAAAGGCACCTCTCAGCTGTGAATTTGAATTTTACTCCTTCTGGGGTCTGTCAAAACAAAAATCTATTGAATTTGGCATATGAATCATGACATATTTACAAAAACAGTTCTTAAATATAGTCTTCTAAAATATCCACTCAATCTTCTAATTTCAGCTTTTGCCAACCTACCTTTCAGGCACCTAAATCTGCAACATAAGAGCCATCTTGACTCTTTTTTTCGCTAAAAGTGCTAAAAAGCCTCAGATCCCCATGTCTTTTCCATTAAAACTTACAGTCAAAGCCCTCAAAAGATAATGATGGACTAAACAGAATGCACAAGATAAGGAGACAGACCAATCAAGCTGAAATACAGAAGTTTGCATACATTCCCCCTCATACAGTTTACACAATTTCTCATTTAGATTTCAATCCAAATTCTGCAGCTTGGTTCCCTTTTTTCTCTCTCTCTTGACTTCAAAAGCTTCTTTTTAACTTAAAAATCTCTGTTGTGATAACAATGCTCCACCTAGTGGAAACAAAACCATTCAGACTGTTATAAGGCTATATTGTAAACTCAGGGAACATATCCCTCAGTGGCTAAGCAGGAGAATTTCCCAGTGTTATGAAAGAAGAGCTAGAGTGACTAATAGAGAACAGGGCCTATTTAAAAATACAAAAAGAAAACAAAGAATGTTATTTTCAAATATAACAGTGAACAGAAAATGCTAACCTCTTGGGGAGGTGATACAATACGAATCACTAATTTGTTCATGGAAACTCCTTGAAATAGACATAGTTAAAATACTTACCTTTACAAAAAAATCCACCATTTTCTAATCATAAATTTTAAAAGGGTAAGTAGAAAAGACCTGTCAGATCATGTTATCCAAAGCCTGTATTTTGCAGGTCAGCAAATTTCACTTTCTTATCTCAATAGCTTCTGTTTTATCAAAGCATTTTCTGTTTTGTGGTAGTGCCTGAAGGCTTTAGCAGGAGACTGACATTACATTGTTCTATCTGCTGTGAACAAATTTAATGAAGGACTGATTTTTCCCTTCAGAAGTTCATAATGTATTTTTCTCATCACATAGTGCATTCACAACTCAAGCTGCAAGGTGAGCGTTTTCATTCCAGAAGGAATTTCAGATGAAGAGGTGTATGAAAGAGCCAAAAAATGTGTGGTGCTCTCCACCTCTGTAAACCTCACTTGGCTTTATTTTCTTATTTTTTTACTGACATACAAGGAAGTGTATGGAAAGCCATTGCAAAGCCAGGCATCTGTAGGCTATTCTGCATATGTGTTTAAGTACATATACACACACATATGCACTCCCAATAGCCCAGACTCTGGATAAGCCTGTGTCTGGGAAGTGTTCCCATGCAGTGAGTAGCTTCCAAACAATGCTTATAGAGCCAATAAATTTCATGATTTCAGGGCAAGTGAGACAAAGAAAAGGAAGACTGCATGGATGTTCAAAACCTCTCCAGAACATTTCTAACTTCTTCAGCATTAGTTTTCCCTTCTTTCCCTTCCACTTCCTTCCTGCCAAACATTTATTTCCTCTTCAAGACCTTAAACCTCTACAATTCACTGGCTGGGTGGAGGAAAGATTTACAGAAATTATACAAGACAAGTCCTTTCAAGTCATCCATTTCATTCTCATTAATGAAATTTCCAGCCTGGGTTCAGATTCTGTCTATCTCCTCTCTGTCAAGGTAGCTGTCTACAGTATCAATCACTCAGATAAACTTGGATCTGGCACAGGCCTGCTATGGCACTGCATAGCAAAGAAGCAAGATTTGACTCTGCCTGTACAATTACGCAGGGAAATTACTGTGAAGAATAGTAAGATATGGATTCAAAGAGCACTGCTTGTTTTGCACTAGGTTCCCATGTACATTTGGTTAGCATACAGGAAGGCTAAGGAAGACCAGGCTGCCTGAAGTAACCCCTTTTGGAGAAGTCAGTGCTATAAAACATACGAACTATGTGATTAAGTTGCTTTTGTTACTGAGGTGCCAGGGTAAATCTCAGTTAAAAAGAAAAAAAAAAAAAATCTATTGAGTGCCAGTGCAAAGATAAAACTTTTCTTTCTGTAAAAGTGGTATTTTCCAATGCAAAAAGGTAGATAGAAAAGTGGAAGTAAAATCTTACTAATTTAATTTGGTGAGATTAATAAATTCAAGTAAGAATCAAAAATTAGAGCAAAACTTTCACAAGCCACTATAAGCAATATTTTTCTGTTGAAAATATGATGAACATAAGCTGCCTAATTCCCTTCACAGTTTAAGCTAAATTGCGCTCTCTCACAAGGTCTGAAAGTTTAAAGGTCATTTGCTAAACCTTCAGGAAAAGATGAGAGATCAGAGCATATCATTTTGTCTAGTCAGAAGCTAGGTGTAGATAAATAATAAAACACCTTCCCATTTTCTCATTGCTACTGATTTCTTCTATATAGGCCACTCTGTATAATGAAACTTTTTTATCACCCTTAATCCTCTCAGAAAATGTCTCCTTTTCACAGAGAAGCAAGAAAACTAAATTATTAAACAGGCTATTTGACATAGTAACATTCCCTAGACTAAAAATGTTGGTGTAAGATTTTCAATTTTAATCCACTCTCTCAGTAAATTAAAAGTAATTCCTAAGCTAACTCCTTGTCTTCCACAAGTATTCACAACGACACCTGCAAACCAAAGTTATACAGTCTCTTCATCAAGGACTTAAAAAACTTACACTTTATTTTTTTTGGAATCTTAACTATTTGTTAAGTTTTAGCTGGCTCTTTTTAACTTTTGATTATTTCTCTCTCATATCTGTAACATAACTGAACCACATTTAAAAAAAAAAATCCTTAAATGAGGATTGAGCAAAGTGAGATAAAGTCAATGTTTATAAATCACCTGGGTACTCCCCAGCACACCCCATCATGATTTGAACACTAACATGAATGCTAGATACACATATTGAAATGCTTCAATATAGCACATTTATTTTGTTGTTCAATGTCTTTTCAAGTTATCAAGTATTTAGGCCTAGCACCAAGAACTGAAGTGAGGAAACTCATTGCTGCTGGAACCTTCTCATGTGACTGTGTCTCAGCCTCTAACACAGCAGTTGCCTCTTGTCTCAAGCTGACTGCAAGGAGTTTGTCAGGGGTTAACACCAAAGAGTTAGGGGCTGACCTGCTGGAAAGCAGCTCCGTGGAGAGAGATTTGGGAGTCCTGGTTGACAAGTGAACCATGAGCCAGCAACACGTCCTTGCGGCCGAGAAGGCCAAGGGGCTCCTGGCTGCATGAGGAGGAGCGTTGCCAGCAGGTCGAGGGAGGGGATCCTGCCCCTCTGCTCAGCTCTGGTGAGGCTGCACCTGGAGTACTGGGTGCAGTTCTGGGCTCCCCAGTACAAGAGGGACGTGGAGTTTCTGGAGAGGGTCCAGCGTAGAGCAACAAAGGTGATTAAGGGACTCAAACCTCTATCTTACGAGGAAGGACTAAGCGAGCTAGGCCTGTTTAGTATGGAGAAGAGAAGATTGAGAGCGGATTTTATCAATATGTACAAATACCTGAGGGGAGAATGTAAAGAGGATGGAGCCAAACTCTTCTTGGTGGTGGCCAGTGACAGGACAAGAGATAATGAGTATAAATTAAAACACAGGCAGTTTCATCTCCATATGAGGAAGAACTTCTTTACTGTGAGGGTGACAGAGCCCTGGAACAGGCTGCCCAGAGAGGTTGTAGTGTCTCCTTTGCAGATATTCAAAACCCACCCAGGTGCAACCCTGTGCCGCCTGCTCTGGGTCCCCTGCTTGAGCAGGTCCCCTCCTCTAGAGGACTCTTCCAACTTCCACCATTCTGTGATTCTGCGAGTGGCATGGGGAAAGCATTGCAGAAAACCTGGCATGGTGAGAAAGCCCCAGTTCTCACTTGTGGATGTTTCCAGCCTCACTCTGGACCAGCCCTCAGTGGGTTGGAAGAGCAACAGGGAGCCCCAGTCTCCTGCCCACATGGCACTGCTCCATGCACTACTTGGACATTGCATGGATGCGATCCTCAGTGCCTGACATGCTGATTTAGATGCTGGCCACCAGAATTAAGAGGCTTTCTATTTTATCGCAATCAAAAGTGAGTATGCTTTCATCATGAAATTTAATTGACACCTGCCTTTTTTTTATAGACCTTTAGAAAGGGAAAACTACAGGTGAACTTACATCATTGTATTGTTTTCCCTGCTAATCTAGACCAGCAACCAGATCCAATCAGAAGGAACTGAATGATATATGACTTTGTTTCCTCTTAATCACTTTGCATTTGGTAGTGCTGGCAGGTAATTATAATATGAGACACGTAGAGGACACCAGATTTCACATACTTCCCCAGAGGTTCTTGGCAGCAGACATTACTCCTGATATATGTGAAAATCCATTTTCTTGCTCTTTGGAGAGATATATAACCTCCAACTCACATGTATCAACCAGAAATGCATACCTGAAAAACTAAGATGACAAAAATCTTGCCTTCAAAAATGCTTGAAGGCTGATGTGTGAAAGGCACTGTTCCTCTGATCTGCTTCTAAAGCTGCAGTGGCAAACGGACAGTGGTGGACCTGACCCACAAACAGAGAGCATCCCAGATCAAGGAAGCTGAAGGTAAAAGGAAATTAATTTCACCTTCATATCACACAGCAGGCCTGAAGAATAATTGTTTGGTTATTCCTGCTATTTTTGACAACTGCTTGCTCTGAACATTCGCTGCATCTCTTGGGAGAAGTAAGTGCCATTTTGTCCCTGATGAGTTTTATGGATTGAGAGGGACAAACTGGTCATATGCATAGAGTATTGATTTGTCTGCTGAAATGGATAATGATTTTAATTATGCCTCTTTATGATAACTACTTTCAACTAATTGGGCATCAATTCAGAGGCTTCTGTGAAGTGCTTTGTTTACTACGGCATTTCAACCAAAGTTTTTCTTTTTCTGCAAGGAGAGATTTTCCCCTATCTTTAAATTTGGATGGATAAAAGTAAGACCTTTAACAAGCAGGAAAGCTCAAATAAACTGAGGAAAACAGAAACAATTTAAGAAAAGCAATTGCCCAAAGTGTATATCTAGAAAACCCAAGGATACACAAAGCAAAACAGAAAAAATAAAACCCAAATTCTAATTAAAACAAGAAAACTACAGATGAAGACACATAAAAGTAAGGCGCATT